>JACTAT010000060.1:1309942-1390217 GCA_014526335.1 Chrysaora quinquecirrha | reverse complement strand
ACGAAATCATAGCAAAACTCTATAGATCAAGCAAGAAAAAACCACAAAATCCACCACAGTACGCCAAAACTGCCACCACAGCAAGCATAGTAAACCACCACAAGTAGTGATTATCCACCACAGTACGCCAAAACTGCCACCACAGTATGCAAATAGTACCACCACAGTAGTGATTATCCACCACAGTAGTGATTATAGATTCGCTAGCGTGGTACCTGAGGCATAATCTTTAACCCTTACCATGAATTTATATATTTTATCATGGTTACTTTAGTAGTGATGAACCAGCAGAAACCGTTGATGATATAGTTTTTCAATGATCTTGGTTTCAACAGGTTTTCTTTACTAAACTGACTGATTTCTCAAGAATCAAATTGACAGAATCTTCGTCTTGAATGACTCTCAGATAGAGCAGTTTATTATTATAATATAACCAATATCATTAAAGTAACCATTATATTAATGTAACAATCGATGTCAACCGATTTTAACCGATTTACTAAAAGCTTTGTATTCTTTATGGTTCTTCATGGTTCTCATATTTGGAATAAGATCACAACTGACCAAAATAAACCGATTATTTTATAGTTATTTCGTTGTATTCGAATGTTTGAAATCTTCAATAATGGGTTAATTGACCACTATCAGCCAATATTAGCATTGACCAATATAAACCATATTTAATATTTAGATATGTTAGCAAATGTTGATATTGACTTATCAACTAATATTTGTCATGCCTTATATTTAATCAATATTATTGATGTTAACTAATATGAACCAATATTGATATTAACCATTATAAATTAATATTAGGATTGACTAATATCAACCAATATTGATATTAACTAACATTCAGCAGTACAAATATTGGCCAATATTTGACCCTATTGACCACTAACCAATATTAACCGCGTTTTAATATTCTTTGAGGTCCTTAATATGAGGTTAATATTAGCAATGTTAGCCAATACGAGATTGTCTAATATCGACCAATATTGATAATGACGTAAATTATCGCACCATGCATTAATCTTTCTTCTCAATAGTTTTTGATGGTCTTGGATCGTACATCTTCAATAATAAGGTAATATTGACCAATATTAACCCTATTGTTTCGTATCATGCATTTTTCTATACTTTCTATGGTATCTTGTTCTAGCTTATCATGTTTTTAGAAAGAGTAAATATACGTCTGAGGTAAGACAGCCAACATATTTCAATGGTGAATAATACTAAGTCTCCGGTTAAGCATGAAGACCAAGTAACAAACTGAAACCGATAAGAACCGATAAGATAGTATATGCCTAACCACTCCGGTATATTATGGTTATGTAATCGTGATTAGGAACTGGTCATCGACATAGCGACGAGGAAAGGGATCCAAAATGCTACTCACACGAATTTATGGAGAAAATGATTAAAAAGTTGCATATAACCGATTTCTATCACTAATTAGGCTATTATTGTACATTTATTTTTTCATTTCCGTGGAACCAATATTGAAATAAAACTCTATTAGTCAAATCAGCTTTTTAGCTCCCACATCTCCCATCAATTAACTGCCTGCTCGCAGAACTAGGATATCTGTTTCTAAATATCATTGAAAGCAGTTAATCATGGCTTCTGTATGCCAAAACTAGCCATTTTAATATTAGCTATAAATTACACATTTAACTAATAGAGAAGAGAGTAGAGACTATAACGATGATCATAGAAGTAAAACTCTACGTTCATTTTCTTTGTTGAATGACCGGAGGTAACCTATTATACCAAATATAGCATTGAAATAGGTTAACCGTGGTTTCAAAATCTATGATCAACCACTTGAATATTAGAAAGAAATATAGATACAGCTTACAGAGCCAAGCAACTCTGTAACACATACAGGCAAGCTTTGAAACTCTATGTTCATTTTCCTTTGTGAATAACCAAATACAACCGATATATTTTAACAAAACATCATTGCAATGGTTAACCGTGGTTTCTTAATTGATGCTCTGCCATTTGTATATCAACTATAAGCAGAAAAATGCTCTGCAATGAGACAAATAAGAGAGACGACCATGAAAGCAATATAACTGGGAATAACCGATCTCAATATAGATTAGTATTGGAATCGGTTCAGTGTGGTTAAAATATAACTGATTTTATATTAGTTATAAAGATCGATATAAATAAAGAGACAATTACTTGATAGGAAGAGCCGTAGCATCAAAATAAAACACATAGAGACGACAATATAAGCAAAGTAACCAGAGATAACCGATTTCAATATAGAAAAGCATTTAAATTGGTTATTGTTGCTAAAGCACAACTGTTTTTTATATTAGCTATCAACTCACTTACTTGATAGGAGAGCGGTAACGACTCTGTAGCATATTGACAGGACCGTTAAAGCAAGTAACCGGATCTAACCGTTCTCAATATGAAAAAGCATTTACATCGGTTTAGTTTGGTTAAAACATAACCGTTTCTATATTAGTTATAAACACATACAATATATAGATACTTACTTGATAGGGAGAGCGGTAACGACTCTATAACGCATAGAGACGACCATAACAGCCAAAACCCAATCTTCATGTTGACTTTTCGATCACATATAGCTCTCTATATATCCAGTCCAAAACTCGAAACTCCAAGACAAAACGTCTCTCCACACCAATAAATCACCCCGAGTCGATTAATTGTATCGTAAATTATATTTTCGGCCCGCTATATGTTCGTAACAGTGTTTCGAAGCCAAAAAAGCGAATTATCGTCTGCGAAGAAATTCGCGCCACCCGCAATCTGAGTGAATCCTCTATTGACCTCTCGACACGGAGAATGAACCTAACTATGTGATATCACACCACAGCCTTTGTCTAAGCCAACCGAGCGAACCATTCTATTAACCATATAAGGTATACATCATACCATATATGGTAAAGGCGATACCATATATGGCATATACCATGCTCTAAGTTCCTTATATAAAAATTAGCTGAAATTACGGTAATAAGCAACCAGGCATCAGGGTCAGCGGTGGGCACAGTATAATTGGTTCGCTGGTTGCTAAGTAAACCTTGAAGTAAACATGTTCAAAGCATACATACGAGGTCAAGATGGCTGCCAAAATTCGAATTAGCTAAAATTTCAATGCTTCGGATTTAAGAGAAAGGGCTGGAAATACCGGTTGCAAAACCATTTGCCTGTCTAGTTTTTGAGGAAAGTGGATAAATTTTGCGTTGAGGGATAAAATTAGAATTCTGAGTTTATGAAGGTTGTATGTAGATTGCATTACGTAACTGTTTTGTAGTAAACACGGGAACGCGCTATCAATTACAGTGCGTTGGACTGTAAAGTATTGGCGAGCAAGGTTTAAATAGATGTGAATAAACATGCCGTATTTTCGAAATGAATTTTTGAAGCCTGCAATAAGCAAGTTAGCAAACAGTAGAGTATGAAGTAATGATAGTAATTGACAGCCAAAATTAGGCAACGAACAACCCGGCATGGTAGCTGCATGGGACTTGTAACGGCTCCAAAGAGGCTCCAAAGCATCAGTCTAAATTTGAGGCGTAATCGTTTTGGCATTTTGAGCCTTTCAAACCAGAAATGTTATAAAAACAAGAGACTTTGCAGATAAAAATTTCTCCCGTCTCAAACCATAGCTGAGAGTATATTCTTTTGAGTATCGAAGTGTCAGAAATACACGTTTTTTGGAAGGAGTCTTTTTGTCTGAGTTGAGGCTGGGTTCCTAATGTTTCAACAAAATGAGGCTGAACGTTCCTTATACTGATCCCTGTAGTGAGATAAAAGACGATCTGGGACGGAGCGATACTCCCCACTTTTTCCACATAGTGCCTGAGGCGCTGTATCTTTTGGTTTGGGTTGTGGCCATTACAGCCAATTGCTATTCCTGAGCCTTCCCAGCCTGGGGAGGAATATCTGGCCCCCAGGCCATATATGGATATCCCAGCTGTCACCGAAGAACTCAGTTACCATAATCGAAAGTCATGCGCCAGACTATCAATGGATTATCCGATGGATTGTTGTACAGAGGAGTTAGCACTAGCAGTAACTTTTCGAATTGGCTAACTTAGTTCGTTATCTCACTTGGACTCTTCAATTAGCTCTATCGATCTTCCAGCTGTATCCGGCAAACTGATTGATGTTTAAAACGCAAATGCCAATTCAGTAAAGGGATTCAGAAAGAGACGCGCGGAGGAGCATGGCACCTCTGCGGGAATTGGTGATTCCCTCAGAGATGGGTGGTTCCCCAACCGTGAAAGAAAACTCGCCTTTGTTTGTGTTGTCGTTTTCAGGCTTCCAGTATTTTGAAAAATAATATGGCGTCTGTTTTGAAAAGAAACTGTTAAAGATCGCATTTGTATCCGGTTGAATCGGTAAGAAAGACAAATATAAACCTTTGAAATTTATTATTAAAGATTTAATGATCTTTTCTGCTGCATATAAAGTCCTTATTTCGATTTCAAAGTCACTAAAAGTTATTTATATCTATCCGGCCTAACCGGGCAGTGGCATCCTGAAATTCTTGCCATTTGCTTATTTAAGCAGGTCGATTTGTGATCATTTTCCTGCAGGTTTCATGCAGTATGTAAGAGAACAATTCCTTATTATTGTCAAATGCTCGTGAATGTTTTCGTAAAGTTTTAAGAAGCTTTTTGGACAACTTTTTGCAGGTTCAAAATAAAGGGCCTACCTACTTCCCCAAAACAAGTTTTTTCATTCATGTGACGACCAGGCGGTTACAGCTGTCAATATTATTCACTCAGATCACGCAAAAGCGTGCCAAAAATGTACACTAGTTTTTTGCGTTTATTCAATCCTTCTCAGCAATACCGTTATTATAGACTTAAGCTTTCCAAATTATTAGAAAAATTTCTGAATATTTTTAACAAGTGTTTGATCTATTATATATACATAGTCAGGTTGAACTCACCTAACCCAATCACCCACCTCTGGTCTACCTAACTCCCAGTTTGGCAGATGGTAAAGTTAAAGACTAATAGATCACATTGTAAACATCCAGCAGAATTAAAATTTTTCAAAATCACAAGATATAATGTTTTTGATGAGAAAATCGTATAAAGAATCCAAAATTTAGTCTTAGCCACAGCCGCATGCAAAATGCTGTAAACCAATGTCAATACACAGTAAGAAACGCAAGGCGCAACTTTTTCCGAAGCCACAAACCATAGAAAAAGCATTGTGAAAACTGCAAGCCCCACTTAAAATAGGGGTTGAAGCTGTGCAGCCACAAACTTATAATAGTCCCCCCACACTGACTCGTCTGATTTGTTTTATTGCATCTTAGATTGGCAACAAGAGATCATTATCATGAAGCGTGTTCACCCTGATGATCAGGAGAACGTCTACCCTGGCAGTAGGAACCCAGGGTTAGTACAATTCCGTCATCGTTTTGATCCGATGCAAGATGTAGCAAGACCACAGTTTGCCACATCGCATTTAGGCAGTGGCTCTGGGTAAGTATTCAAATGTTTTATGTCAAAAGGGGTAAGCTTGAGTGAAATTGTTGCTTTATACCATATCTAATTCAATAGTCTTTGAGTTATCCAAAACTTCAAATGGTGATAAACAGTGAAAGCATTTTCGAGCTTACTTAAAAGCTTTTTTCGTCTGACACTCCTCAGAGTATGAAGCGGCAGAAACGGCATAAAGAAGCTAGTTTCGCGATCCATGGTCCTAAACTTTTTAATGTTCTTTTGAAAATATTAAGAAGTATTACTGGAGAAAGTATTGATTTTTTCAAGAAAAGACTTGATTTGTTTCTTCAAACAATTTCAGACAAACCACAGATTGTTGGTTATACAGCAAGTCAAAGAGCGGATAGTAACTCAGTCATTGACATGATAAAATTTTCCACTACAGGACTGGCACACACTGCCGATCCTTAAGAATTATTTCTTTAAACGCTTTTCAATAAGATTAAATAAGATTCAACAAGAAAACAATAGACTAAGGCAGAATTTATACCCAGATTCAGTTCGAAGTGCAGCAATCAGAAAGAAAAGCTGAATTGGCATTGTGTTTTAATCAACAATCAATTTTGGTGGAAGAACAATGAAAATTAATTGAAGAGTTCAAGTGAGAATTCTCTGAGACTTTCTCACTTGGACTCTTCAAATAATTTTCAAGTATAAATTCCGCCTTTGTCTATTGTTTCAGTCTGTTTCTGACATTCATACTCTGAGGAGTGTCAGACCAAAAAAGCTTTTAAGTATGCCCAAAATGTTTCCACTATTTAACGCTGTCTAATTGAACAGTTTCTAGTCTGCTCACCTCACTACAAACTCACCCCACTACCAACTTGCCCCATTTCCAACTCCCCCAACTTAGGGCAACTGACAAACATTTTGTAATATATAATTGAAATGCATTGCTATTGTTAATTTATCTTTTGTTATAACAGACCAACCCAAGGATCACAATCTGGAGGTTCTTCTGTTCATCCCCACCAGCAGGGACAAAATGTCCATGTTCAGGTAATTTAGTGTCTCAAAAACCTCAAATTTAAAGTCTGCAAGGACTCTGATTTTCCTCAGAGTTTCCAATGGAACGGGCTTTTGATCTCTAAGAGGTATCGAGAAAAAAGAAGACACCGAAAAAGGCTCTAAAAGAGTGCACCCCCAAGTCTTGCTTGCAGATTTCCTTTTGTTCCTCACGGCAAGTGTTTTGATGCCTTAGGTCAGATGCCTCACTAAGCTTCAACTTTGAGTTGTACAAAACTTCAAAATTGCAATAAACAGTGGAATCATTTTCGGGCATACTTAAAAGCTTTTTTCATCTGACACTCCTCAGAGTATGAACATCAGAAACATGACCGAAACAATACACTAAGGCAGAATTTATACCCAGATGCGGCTTGAAATGCACCAATGCCAACTCACCTTTTCTTTCTGACTGGTGCATTTTGAGCCGCATCTGGGTATAAATTCCACCTTAGTCTATTGTTTCGGTCATGTTTCTGACGTTCATACTGTGAGGAATGTCAAACGATAAAATCTTTTTTAAGTATGCCCAAAATGTTTCTGCTGTTTATCACAATGTTATAGTTTGAGAAAAAGCTGAGAAAAAAATTCGCATCATGTCATGATTGCTTCATATTCCTTTCATGCTTTCTTTAATTTACTGCAATGTTAAACCGTAATATAATATTTTTGTGTTTTTACTAGGCCCCCTATGCAGCACATCCACAGAATAGTGCAAGTCAAGTGTCTGGACAACAACATTTTCAAAGATTGAAGGTAGGCAGTTCTTAAATGTGTTGAAGAAACAAGGCAAGATCATACCGTATTTCCTTTAATAAACGCCACCCTCAGATAAACGCTGCTCTCTCTTGAATGCCACACTTCCAGCTGCCTGTACACAACTTTAAAATTGTGAGAAATGGCAGAACCATCTCTGGGCATTAGATTTTATCTGACACTTCTCAGAGTATAAATGTTAGAAACAAACCAAAACAATTAACTAAGGTAGTATTTATACCTGATGCAGATCAAAATGCATCAATTAAAAAGGTAAACTTCACTTTCACAATTATGTATGCTGGTAAAATTGGTCAAAAGCTAAATTGAAGTTCTTGGTTTGTAAAGTAATAAGATTGGTAAAGATAACTTCTTTTAGAAATTTAGTGTATTTAGTTGGAGATATTAAATTGTGATAATTTGATCACTTTTTCACTTTTGTCAGGTTGAAGATGCTTTATCATATTTGGATCAAGTGAAATTGCAGTTTGGTTCACAACCTCATGTTTACAATGAGTTCCTAGATATAATGAAAGAATTCAAATCACAAACGTGAGTAGGCCTTGCTTAAAATCAATCAATTATAGTCAGTCATTCTTGTGTGGCAAGTGAATCATTGTCAGAGCAGGCAAATTCTAAGGCTTAAATTGAATATGGTTAAAGCTAAGAGTAACTATAAAAATTCTCATAATGACATAACATGCAGTCACTGCCAAGTAGATGAGACCACAGAGCATTATCTAGAATGCTTAGAATATAGAAAAATAACGGGATTCGAACTAGCAAGAGTGACATAAAAAGCAAAAACATGAGCAGACTAAGCCAAGCAGCGAAGCACATAACTTGGATGGAAGAATACAACTAGGTGTAGGCAGAAATAATGATATATATAAAAAAAATCGTCGATTCAAGTCTTGTACGTCCTAAGACTGTGCTCAGTAACTCTACCATTTTACTGAAGAGGACTTTGTGAAGAAACCGCATGCTAAACAAAAAGATGATAATTTTGGTAAGATAATAATGTTTTGCAATGTGCCAAACAGTAAAAGTTTCTGCTTTGACATGCACTTTCAGATGCATTCTTCTCAAGAAGTTCTGGGGTGAGGCAGAAATTTGATTTAATAATTGTACAGTACTTTTCATTGCAGTAGTCTAGCTACTATGCTTTTCCTGACGGAAACAAGCAAATTGCTTTCATAGAAATTTGCTTTTCGGTTTTCCTTTGTTGTTGCATGGTGCCTCATTTTGACAATTTGGGACTGGATCAAGTCAGATTTAGGGACCATATACACTAGCAACTTTCTTACATTTTTCTTCAGATTATGCGAATTAACACCTTTGTGCACAATGTACATGGTCGATGTTAGGAAATTTTCCTTACTATTTTCACAAGTAAGGAACAAAGGGCCGACAATTAAGTTAGGGATGCCTCGAGCATCCCTTATTTTCTAAGTCTTTTGTTCTTTAAAAAATCCAGTTATCAAAACCGTCACCAAGGGTCTGAATAATTGACAGGCGTTAAATTTTCTGTGCAGAAAAGTTAGGTCAGAAACTCTGGAATTCACACTTCTTTGCTCTGCACTTTGCCGTGTAAGAAAGATTTTAAGTCGTAGTGTATATGGGCCCTGCTCTAGAATAGCGGGAGAATAGTCCAACTTATAAGATTTGTGTCAAAATTGTTCAATTGTTGGATTAAAATTTTGATTTATAACATTAATAGTTTGCTGAGACAGCTGCTTGAAAGAGTCCACTTCTTGGAAACCTGAAATTTGCTTGAAAAGCCGAAATAAATGAGTTATTTTTGGATTTGCTTCAGTTCCAAGTCATTTTAGATTCAAAAAAGCAAAGCAGTTTTCCGATTCACTTCAAAACAATACACGCTTTTTTTAGAAGGAACCACTTTATAAGGAACCAACATGTAGAAGGCCCGAAAGTTTAAAGAACTTATACTACTAGAGAGAAAATAACTGAAGAACTTTTTATTCTTGAATATTTTTAACACTGCAAACAATCCAGAATTACAACGCCGGTTCCTTTCATTTCCAGTCGAAAATCACACAAATTGTACGCTACGAATGTACCAAATGTTTCCTTCAACTTCAGTACTCTCAAACTTTGCTTAGGTCCAAGTGTCTCTGTATAGTAGTCATTAAGCTGTATGTGCAGTTAAAATTAAGGAACTATAAAGGAACTTTTGGACTACAATCGTCTCAAAAGAGATCCAAAAAATAAGGAACTTTAAGAATTAGGCCCCGAGTTAGGTTCTTTATAAAAAAAGCGTGTAATCAAATAAATTAAATTGTTTTTTGTTGTGTAGGATTGATACCCCTGGTGTAATCAGCCGAGTCTCAACATTATTCAAAGGTCATCCTGACTTAATTGTTGGGTTCAATACATTCCTTCCCCCTGGATATAAAATTGAAGTCAATGTTGGCAGTTCTAATACAATCAGCGTTCATGGACCTGGCACTAACAATATTCATACCATCATCCAGAACAATGAACCTGTCAATCAAACACCTCCAGCAAAGGTAGACTTATTACGTATTGTAAAGACACTAGCGAATCTATAGGCACTATGGTGGCGGATAAGCACTAATGTGGTTGGTTATTATTCTTAATGAGGTGGGAGTTTTACTTTATTTTTGCAAACCACTGAATCCATCACAGTACGCAAAAAATACCACCACATCAAAAATAATATCCCACCATATCAAGCATGATAACTCACCACAGTAGTGCATATCCACCACATTACGCAAAAATACTACCACATGAAGCATAATAACACCACATCAAGCATGATAACTCTCTACAAGTACGTATCCACTACAGTATTAAAAACATATCACCACATCAGGCATAATAACCCACCAAATGAGTATAATAACCCCTGCAGTAGTGCATTTACACAAGGTTTCCACCACAGTACGCAAAAACATCCCATCACAATATGCAAAAAATACAACCTCATTGGTTCCTATAGCGTGAAAAGCTCTACTAAATGCAATATGTCCATTTCAGTATCGAGAAATATTTTAGCTTGAAAAATTTTTTCAGCAGCCGCATCCACAACAAAGCTCATCTAGTGCCCAGGCTTCTTCATTTACTACTGCTCTTGCGCAACCACAACCACAAGCATCTGCTCCTCCGAGCGTTCAGCCACAGTCAATACAACAACCATTGCAGAAGCAACCAGCACAACCGCAACAACACCTAACACCACAGTCATCGCAAGCACAGCAATCCCAGAATGCAGCTCTTCCGTCACCAGGAGCAACAAGTGTAGGTGGACAGTCACAGACACAGGTAAACAAGGTAAATAGTCTTTGAGTCTTAAAAAGCTTCAAAATTGTGATAAACATCTTTGGACAAAAATTTTTAGATGTCTTTGTTGTGTACAAAACTTCTAGATAGCAAAAAAGAGCTGAATAATCTTTGGTCATACTCGAAGGCTTTGTTCCTCTGACACTCTTCAGAGTATAAACATCAGAAGAGACAGCCTGAAGCAATAGACTATTGGGGAGTTTATACCCAGATGCATATTGAAATGCACCAGTCAAAAAACTCAAGCTGAATTGGTATTGTGTATGGTATTATGGTATTATGGTATGTATGACCAGAGAGCCAACGATGTTAACACTTAAATAACTCTCTAAGTCATACAGTCCAAGACTCTCTGTTTTGCCTTGTGTTTCGGCTATGTTGAGCCTTCTTCAGCAACATACATATTTGTATATATTTGTCATGAATGGCGAACACTGGATAGATATTCACAAAGTGGCATACCGAAATAGATGGGATTCTAACCAGGGCTGCATGATTAGTGAGCCAACGACGTTTCCACTGAGCTATGGAGCTCAATGAAATCGCCGAGTTACTCTCCAAGTCATACAGCCCAAGGCTGTCCTCCCGTTTGGATTTTTTAAGTGTGTTATGATGACCACTTCTTGAGTTGTAAGCGTTTGTTAACCCCATTCATTTGGATTCCAATACTCGACCCTGGTGAAGTCCAAGGCTGAAATGGTGGAAAGATGGAAAAGGTGGAGGGAATGAAGTGGCTAAAAATGTTCATATAAGGCCATAATCTGTGTAAATATATTCATATGAATTTGTTGTCATGATATGAGCGTAGCAATGCGTTTGGGTGCCTCAGCACTAATCTGACTTTTGTTTTTCAACCTAGGCCCAGCACCATGCTATCAATTACGTCACGAAAATCAAGAATCGTTTCCAAGGACAACCAGAAGTCTATCAAAAATTTCTCGATATTTTGAACAATTATCAAACCGAACAGAAGAACATCAAAGAGGTACATATGCTGTATATGATTAAGTTCTTAATTATACAAATTATGCATTCATAATTTGTATACAATTTATTATTATAATTTATTATAATATATGATTGATTAATATATGATTTAACCCTATGTCTTTTCCTTTGCAGAATGCTGTCGATGGTTTTGGTCGAGCATTGACAGAGCAAGAGGTAATCTGATTTTTCATTTCTTAATGACCCTCTGCTACTTTGAACCTTGAACTTTGTCCTGTAACCTTTGACCTTGTCAGGTTGACCTTTGAGTATGGTTATTTAGTGTATTAAAAGAAGAACTCTGTATTTGAATATAAATGTCAGTAATTCCTCTTCTTTTATCCATTTCATCCTTTTTACCCATTTCTTTGAATTGAAAAATAGCAAATTTCAGTCTTTAGCGAATTTCAGAACTTAATTTAATGCCTTTCTTTCTAATTCCGCTTCTTTTCTAGATATACTCGAAAGAAGGAAAACTTGCAAACGAGGTTGGTATATTTGTTACACTTGTATAATCGCATTGACCTTTAGCCCTTGACTTCATAATTGTGACTTCTGACCTTTGACTTTGCCCTATTTCTTTTGGCCTTTAGTTTAAAGAAGCCCCACATTGCTTTTTCTGATGATCCATAATACATAATCATGATACATGATGTGAATCTTTATATAATTCTATACTTCCTTTGTCAATACCATAGTAGATGGAAGTGTTTGTTTATACTTCTTATGGATTGTGGCCTCTAAACTTGGCCTTCGATCTTCGACTTTTGACCTTTGAACTTTAAAGGTCTTTCTACTGCTTCTTGAATTCCATATTTCTTGTGCTTTGATTTTTTTAATGATATTAAAATTTTATGATGAAATTTCTCCCTATTATTTCTATATTTCCTAGGTTTATCAACAAGTTGCAAAACTATTTCAAAGTCAAGAAGACTTGCTACAAGAGTTCAGTCAGTTTCTACCGGATGCTGGTGGAAGCCATATTAGTATACAACAGGCTGTCCAAATGCGAGAAAGAGATACGTCATCTTATTTACCGCCAACAAAGAAACAAGCCGGTAAGATATAAAGTTAATATGGTTCCCCTGTGGATCAGGGTTGTTTTCCTATGTCTAAAGCTAGACTCATGTCGACATTGCGGCACAGTCAGAACTAGTTGCCGACTCCTAGTGGGCGATTTTTCGGAACTTATTTAATAGCAATCTGTCGACATAAGGTAACTAATTGGCAACTAGTTGTTTTCTGACGGCAACTACTTGGCACACGGTTCCAGGAAGTTGGGCATGCTCTATCTGTGATTAATTGACAGCTGATTGCCGTCACTTCCCGTCAGTCACAGCCGAAATTAGCGCTCTGTTAGTTTTGTAGCGGCACAAGCTAGATAAGTGTAATATTGTTATTTCAAAGCTGGATTACTAGTGCCAGTTCTCCTGGCGTTACCATGGTTATTTATCTTGTGGTAGGCCTAACGTTTGACTCTTCTGATGGGTATTCTGTTCGAAGCACATGTCTTGTCTTCTTTTGTGTTTCATCTCTAGTGAGAAACCTAGCATATTATAATAAGCTCAGTTTTTCTTGGGCCGTGTAGAATACTTTTTATCATTGTAAATTGTATTTCTACAAATAAAAATGCATTGAATTGAATCTGGCAACTAGCTTGCAGCTAATTCCTTTTTGAGGGAAACTAGTTGGTGCACGGTTCCAGATGGAATGGGCATGTTCTACTTCGGCGATTGGCTGACAACTTATTCCCGTCAGTCGCAGTCCACATGAGCGCTCATGCGACCTCGATCAACTGTATCCTATAGGTTCTGTCTAGTTGTTGACATGTTCAAATGAGTTAGCAGTTACAAGTAGTTGGCGTTAGTTCTATAGTATAGTAGGTCAACATAAGTCTGGCTTAAAAACCTGAGAGCACCTCCGTAGTTTCTTCCAAGAATTTCTTCCGAAAATTGATCGCGAACAATACACCTGTGACGATATCGACTGGTCCTTTTTAGTGAGTCTAGGCTGGGGCTTATGTAGTGAGTCTAGACTGGGGCTTCTTCATGGAGTCTTGGCTGGCGCTTGTTTAGTGGGTTTTGGCTGTTTTTATTGTATAATTTCAAAACGAGGTCATATCAACAGTGTTGATTGTCTAGTTAAATTTTCTTCTTTGCATTTACAGTTAGTGCGGGCCTGACCAAACAGAAGCAGCAATCGAGGAAAAATACATCCGCCCCCCTGACACCAACCCTGAAATCGGAAACCATGGATACTGATTCTAAAGATGGCTCTGAAAAGATAACTACGAAGGTACAGTGAATCTTCTCATGATACCCCCGGCTGATTAGCAGTTTAGAAGTTTACATGCAATGTGAATTATCGTTCCTGCAGAGGGTTATATCACTTTTATGCTAAAATGAATGTTAAAAATGCATTTGTCCTGAATGGCCAACACTAGCATAGATTTTTCTACAATTGGAAAAGCACAGTAGTTGGAATTAGAATCTGGGCTGCATGACCAGAGCCAACGATACTTCCACTGAACTATAGATCCATTGAATTGGCAAAGTAATTCTCTAAGTCATACAGCACAAGGCTTTCCTCTCGTAAAAGAGATGAGAGAGAGACGGGAGAAAGCCTTGGGCTGTATGACCTGGAGAGTGACTCTGAGATTTCATTGAGCTCTGTGGCTAACTGGGGAACGTTGTTTGCTCTCTGGTCATGCAGTCCTGGTTGGAATCCCATTTATTGTGGTATGTTACTTGTTGATAAATTAATGCTAAAATGCTTTTATTTGGTTATACATAATAAGGTATCCTTCATAAGGATAGAACGATAACTATTTGAACTAATATAGCGGGATTTGACTTATTGCCATGATGTCGTTTCCTAACCCAGCATCCTCGTGGTGTCAGAAACTCTGTGACTTTGGGGTTCGAGCCCCAGCTACGGTAGCGACGCAGACAGGGTCAAGGTCTCGATTAAATAACCTACTACTGAGGTCCTAACGACTGGCGCTAAATACACCATTTCACCTTCATCTTCACCTTATAGTCTTTATGACTTAGTCTATAAGTATCGGTGATGAAAAGTTAATCTCTATTACTTTGACTTATATTTCCACTCTTAGAGTGCATGGGGCACCAGGTCTTATCCATTCTTGACTTAAAAAACATTTTCAAACATGTTTGTTAAGCAATATTTCCTAATTTGCCCACTTTGTTTACTTTTCTTGCCTTTCTTCTCAGCCTTATACCAGTTTCTAGTCCGAATATATGTTATTTCTTGTTTTTCTGAACAGAAAAAGCATAGATCAGCTTTGAAAGATGTGTCTTTAGCAGAAGCTGTGAAACATGGAACATTTAGTGAATTTGCTTTTTTCAACAAGGTAAAAAATTGTCTCCTTCATTTATATATTCATCTTGTATTCATCTTTTCTTATTTATTCATATTTTTTCAAATCTTTCGATGTGGACTTGTGGCAAACCAATCTATCTCAAGGTTGCGTTCTTTTGGATCAAAGCACCAGTTTGATTCAACATTGTACCATTCTTTCAATTGCAGTAGCGAAGTCACTTTGCTTTCTTGACCGAATCAAGCGGATTGCTTTCGGATATGCAAAGCAAAGTTTGTGAAACATCTATAATCAAATTTTGCTTTTGAGCCATGCTTTGCAACGTTGCCAAATGGCCAAACACTGTTTGCCTAGCAAATATCAATTGTTTAACCAACAATGTTTGATCGTTTGACCAGGACAATATTAATCACTTAAAATAAGAAATGTTCGAAAACATTGATTCCACAATGTATTGAACATAGTGAGTTGCCAGTGAGTTGCCAGCCCCCCTGGAAATATAACCATTTGGACTGTCTATTAGTGTGTTATACCTACCCTTCAGGAGTGTAACTGTTAAAATTTCCACTCATTTTTAGGTTCGTAAAGCCCTTAAAAGCCAAGAAGTTTATGACAACTTTCTTCGTTGTTTGGTCCTGTTCAACCAAGAAGTTGTGTCTCGACCAGAGCTTATTCAGCTGATGACAGGATTTCTTGGGTAAGCAAGCAAGAAGTACTAGTAACTTCATGGTTAACGAACAGTGTTTATTTGTTAACGTAGGCTAGGCTTTTGAGACAGTTATATAACGTATGTCGTCCTGCATCTCAAGCTTTGGCCAGACGTTGCCAACATTGAACCTAAAGTCTCGCCCAGCTCCTTTTTCATGTTTCCTCCTTCTTGGGTAGGGTTGGCTTAAAACGATGGAAATATATTCGCATTTATCAAGGTTCTTTCCGACAGTATTAGACTTGATAGTCATTGCTTATCGTGACAAGCCTTTGATAGGGCAATTTTTCGGGAGAGATCCGTCTCCTATCATCGAGCAATTTTACTAACATGACAGGGTGATAACATCAAGGTTAGAGTAAATATATTCGAGATTAGGCTGTTTCTGGCACAGTATTAGACATGATAGCCACCCCTTGTCCCGAGAAGCCTTTCATATTTTTAGGGCAATTTTTCGGGAGAGATCCGTCTCCTATCATCGTGTGATTCAACTTACAGAACTAGGTGATATCATCGAGGATAGAGTAAATATATTCGAGCTTAGGCTGTATCTGACACTGTATAAGACATGATAATCACCGCTTATCATAGCAAGTCTGATACTCTCGGGGGAATGTGTAGGAAGAGCTCCATCTGATATCATTGGCCAATGAAAGAAATGTGGTTCTTCTCTCATTTACCCCTTTGGTCAGACTGATAAGTTTTCAAAATTAAATCTCAATTTCTAGACGATTTTCCATAGCCCTTAAAATCATTCCTAACGAAATGAAGGGTCTACTGCTCCTGAGTGAAGAAATGGCTGTTCAAGATTCTTAGTTTTTTATGTTGATTTTTCTTTTAGGAAATTCCCTGATTTGTTCACGTGGTTCAAAATGTTTCTTGGCTACAAAGAAAACCAGCCTATTGATCCAATATCTGGGTTCAAAGACAGAGGAACCGGAGGAGAACTTGCACATCTTGAAATAGGTAATGGTGTCAATCTGTCGCCCTTTTTTGTTGGTACTATTATTTCCTCAATAGTATTACTTTAGGTAAGGCCAATTTCCACTTCGTTTACATTTGCAGTTCGTTTGAATCTGTTAAAAGGAGGACCAGATTTGACCAACAGAAAAGGAATAACATGGATGACATAATTTGAGTTTAATAATCACACTTACTTTTCTGAGGAGTTTGTATAAACACACACGCCAAACAGGAGGAGAGCTTTCTCGACGATTTCATTAAGCGCTTTACCTCAGTGGAATTCTCGTTGGTGAAGACATACTCTCAATATAGTGGAACACAAATAGTGAAACAGGAGGAGAGCCCTGGGCCTGTTTTACTTTAAGAGTTACTCGACGATTTCATTGAGCTCTTTAGCTCAGTGGAATGGTTGTTTGCAAAGAAGGCTCAACATAGACGAAACACAAAAGTCAAACGTGAGAAGAACCCTTGTCTGTATGACTTTTAAGAGTTACTCGAAGATTTCATTGAGCTCTTTAGCTCAGTGGAATGGTTGTTTGCAAAGAAGGCTCAACATATACGAAACACAAAAGTCAAACGTGAGAGGAATCCTGGGCTGTATGACTTTTAAGAGTTACTCGAAGATTTCATTGACCTCTTGAGGTCAGTGAAACTGTTCCAGGCTCACTGATCATGCAGCCAGGTTCGACTCCCATCTATTGTGTTATGCCACTTGTGGACAAATCTATCCTAGTGTTTATAATTCACAGTTTATAGTATGTACACTTATGAATAATATCTATTGTTTTAGATTATGCCTCTTGCAAGCGAAGTGGTGCAAGTTACAGAGCGTTGCCACAAAGTTACAATCAGCCAAAATGTTCAGGAAGAAGTCAACTTTGTAAAGAGACATTGAATGATGTCTGGGTCTCACTGCCATCATGGTCTGAAGATACACAGTTCCTGGAACAAGAAAAACACAATATGAAGAATACATCTATAAGTAAGTTATTTACTAACCAATTTAATAGCTTTAATGTTTTTTCCTTTAATGTCGAAGTACACTGAACTTGAAGAAAGTGTAGCCTACACAGTAAGAGAAGATTGCTGAATGAAAAAGGCTTCTTTAAGATTTGATATTCATTCAAATGCTTGATAAGTTATTGAATGTGTTTTGTTGGTCTTAGTAGGTTGTTTAAAGTCTGTTAATTGATAATTAAGAATGTTTAGTTAGCCATCTATTTGGTTGGTTTGTTTGTTAGTTAATTAGTTAGTTAGTTTCTTATTTTGATTGTTAGTTAGTTAGCTAGTTTGTTAGCTACTTAGTTAGTTAGTTAGTTAGCTAGTTAGTTAGTTAGTTAGTCTGTTAGTTAGTTAGTTATTTTAATTAGGTAGTTAGTTAGTTAGTTAGTTAGTTAGTTAGTTAGTTAGTTAGTTAGTTAGTTAGTTAGTTAGTTAGTTAGTTAGTTAGTTAGTTAGTTAGTTAAATAGTTATTTAGATGGTTAGTAAGTTTATTGGTCAGTTAGTTAGTTAGTTAATTATGCGGGTAGCTAGTTACTTAGTTGATTGGGGAATAGTTTTGTTAGTTGGTAAGTATATCAATAGGTTTGTTAGTTAATTAGTTAGCTTGTGTTTTTAGCAAGTAATTTAGTTATTTAGTTAGTTAGTTGATTAGTAAATTAACTATTTAGTTAGTTAGTTTAATGCCACAAATATGATCTTCTTTTCGCTTTGTAGATGTGAAGATGAAAGATTTGAGGTAACTTAATCATGATTATTTCTAATATAACGTACCCATATTTACAACAAATCATTTAAAATTTAATTAATTTTCATTCTGATCATTTCATATTACTAATATTTTCTTTTCTCTCTCAGCTTGATATTGTTATTGAAACAAACCTATCTGCTATCAAAGCATTGGAAGCAGTACACAAAAAACTTTTCAGGTAAAGAAACAATTAAACCTCTATTACTGCTTAAGGTTGGTACAGCTGTTTTTGAAGATTAGGACGTATGTTGTGAGGCATGTTTACCCACAGTATTAATTGGTTTTGTAACTTTAAAGCTCTTGTATTTGAAGCCTTGCCTAACCCGTCTTTGTGTCAATTGTTCTTTTAACCAATAGACGTTTATTGTTAGAATGTCATATGAAGAACAGCAAAGATTCAGACTTGATAATTGTCTTGGTGGAAACTCTGAGGTTATCTGTCGTAAAGCAATATACAGGTAGGTTAATAAATTCTCTGCAAAGCCCTGGCCAGAAGAAGCCAACATTTCACCAAACACTGACTAACATTCTGTCCCTTGATTGATAAGCCAAGCTTGACGGTCAGGATCCACGCATGCGTAATTGCTTTCATGCTCATTTTAACGCAGACGCAGAACAGCATTTTCATTTCTTTTATGACAGGTTATATGGATATATCTGTACTACCTTGCTACACGTTTTAACCTCTGACCTTTTCAGTGACCTTTGCTCTGACCTTTTACCTTGTAGCCTTCTAACCTTGACTGTAGTAATATAATTCTTTTGGGGCAGGATATATGAATGTATCTGTAGCCTTCTGTAGCCTGTAGCCTTTGTACTACATCGTCACACCTTCTGACCTCTGACCTTCAGTCACCTTTGCTGTGACCTTTGACCTTCCAGCTTTCTGACCTTGCCTGTGCTAATGAATTTCTTTTGTGACAGGTTATATGGATATATCTTCACTACCTCGTACACGATCTCTCTGACCTCCGAGCTTTCAGTGGCCTTGGTTCTGACCTTTGACCCCACAGCCTTCTGACCTTGACTGTAGTAATCTAAATCTTTTATGACAGGATTTATAGATTGACCTTTGCTCTAACCTCTGACCTCAAATGTTCTTTTGTGACAGAATATATGGAGACAAATCGCCAGAGATCATTGATGGTTTGAAAAAGACCCCACACGTTGCTGTACCGTTGATACTTAAAAGATTAAAAGCAAAAGACGAGGAATGGAGAGAGGCACAAAAACAATTCAATAAAATATGGAGAGAGCAGAACGAGAAGTATTATCTAAAGGTAATAATTTATGTGTATTTCTTAATGTATGCTAATTTATGCAAGCGGCTATGAATGTTTAGCATAATTAAAAACTTTGATATTATGGAAACACGATATGTGTCATCACCTCAATGTACAGTTTATTCCTGGGGTTTAATGTATGCTAATTTATGCAAGAGTTTGTGCATAATTAATGCATTCCGAAATCTTTTTGGTTTATGTCACTCAATAATGTCTAGTAAATCATGCAAGTACTTACGCAGCTATTCAGCGTGTTAATTACACGCTTTTTTTTTATAAGGAACCACTTTATAAGGAACCTACATGTAGAAGGCCCGAAAATTTAAAGAACTTATACTACTAAAGAGAAAATCATTAAGGAACTTTTGAATGTTGAATACTTTTATCACTGCAAATAATCAAGAATTAGAACGCTGGTTCCATTCCTTTGCAGTCGAAAATCACATAAATTGTACGTTAAGCGTGTATCAAATGTTTCATTGAGTAGTCTCGGGCTTTGCTCACATGCAAGTGTCTCTCTTTTATTGTTAAGACCACTGTATGTGCAGTTAAAATTAAGGAACTATTAAGGAACTTTTTGAACTACAATTGCCTCAAAAGAGGTCCAAAAATAAGGAACTTCAAGAACTAGGCCTTGAGGTAGGTTCCTTATAAAAAAAAAAGCGTGTATACTGATTTATCATATCTTCAGGCATATCTTCAGTCTTAAGATCAATTGAGTATGCTAATTATGCTTATTGATTGTATTAATTATGCAGTTTGAATCTTCTAATTTATGCTTGTCCTCAGTCCTTAGATCACCAAGGAATCAACTTCAAACAGACCGATTACAAGGGCATGAGATCCAAAAGTTTGATTCACGAGATTGAACAGTTATTTGAAGAGGTAATTTAATGTAACTTGATTTCCATTTCTAATGCTTTAAAACCGTCTGTACTTTTACCCCGGATAGATTACTCATTCACGTTATGAATTGAATAAGAATTAAATCTTGCACGGTGGACGAGTCTCTTCTCTGCTAGTTATCCCTTAAATCTGTTCCTTGGGCATCCTTACATTGGTTTTCCTAACCATTGGTTCTTTGAAATACATCAACTAAGAATGGAAATAAGGAGGCGACCCAATGACTCCTCTATCAGTAGCTGCTTTAGATTAAGGTAGGGGTGGGCGCTACTCCTATCCATCCCATCCCTGATCCGAAGACAACTTGCCCTAATTCGTACCCTTTATGCTGAGTGCAAGCAAAGAGGCAATGAGTACTATTTCTAAAATTTTTGGTATTACTAGGTCTGGGCTTAAACTCAAGGCCTCATGACTCATGGGGAACACTCTATCTATTGGCCACATTATTGCTAAAAGAAATGAAAGAAAATTATTCAAATAGAATTTTTTTGTTGACAGAGAACAGATCAGGCTGAAGATGGAAATGCAGAGATATCTGGTCCTCATCTTACTTACACGTACAAGGTAAGAAAACTGTTTAATTCTGCAAGAAATTTTATTTTGGTTTCTGTTAGGCCACTCATGGTTACTGGTAGGTTAATACTCGTAGTTACTTATATATTTCAGGTACTGAAAGGTTGCTTATGGGTAACCGATGGGTAACTCATTGTTACTAATTGGTTACTCATTGTTACTAAAAAGTTACTAATAGTTACTCGTTTTTTACTGATAAGATACTCATTGTTGCTGATAGGGTACTCTCATTGTTACTGATAGGTTACTGATGGTAACTGATGGGTTACTCGTTATTACTGATAGGTTACTTATTGTTACTGATAAGTTACTCATTGTTACTGATAAGATACTCATTGTTACTGATAATTTACTCATTGTTACTGATTAGGTACTCATTGTTACTGATAAGGTTACTGATAGGTTGTCTATGGTTATTGGTAGGTTACCCTTTCTTACTGATAGTTTACTTACAGTCGCAAAATTTATTTTAATGTATGATAATTATTATAATTTATTCCAACAGGATAAATCAATATTGGATGACGCAGCTGCATTGATTATTCATCACATGAAAAGACAAGCTGGCATTCAACAAGATGACAAAACTAAAATCAAACATCTTTTGTATCAATTTATTCCTGATCTGTTTTTTGCACCAAGGTAGGCATCTTAATTTTCTCTCCAAGTCATACTGCCTAGGGTTCTCCTCGCATTTTAAATGGGTTTTATGATATCGAGGATTAATCCACGATTTGTTGTCATGAAAAATTGATTCATTTGTAGAACTGATTTGAGTGATGACGAAGAATCGAAGGATCAACAAAGTAAGTGATAAAATCTTTTAAAAAGTGCAAAAAAATTCGAGCAGTGTTTTACAATGTTGCCAAACTGTAAATAATTTTGTTTGGCCAGGAAATTTCCTATGTTTGCAAACAACGGTTGATCGTTTAGCCAGGGCCTTAGGTCCAAACTTACTATAACTTATTGATTCTAGTGAAATCGTTATGTAAGAAGCCTATAATAGCTGTTTCCGAGAGCAATACCAGAAAATAAATTGAAGTTGTCAGTATGGTTTATTACCCTATGGAAAGGGCATGGTCATGACCCTAAATCTAAAAATTTCGACCGTTTGACTTAGTGAGGGGTATTACCGTGTAATAATGCCCTATCATTACGTCGCATTCAAACGTTTTCAGCCAATCAGATTGCATGACAGAGTTGCTGCCCCGGCCATAGGGTAATAAAGTGTTGTGCAAAGTGTTTTGAATGAAACAATTTGGTTTTCCTTATTTGTTTTAAAATTATTTCCTTGAAGCATTTTTGTTTATTTGTTGCAGCAAAAACTGAGACGTTTTCAGCAAGTGGGGACACGGTAAGACCAATTTGTTTTCAAATTTATTAGAGCTCTTTTTCAAAAGAAACAGTTAATCATACTCGTACCATTTCTGTATTTAGGTAGAATACACGCTTTTTTTTTATAAGAAAGTTTTTTTTGGGCCAGTATTGAAACTTTCTTAGATATTTCATGTTTTCAGTACCAAAACTTTCTTGTGACTTTCTTAGCAAAAATTTTGGAATAAAGTATTTCTAAGAATGCACAGTTTAAGGCACTGTATACATTGCACATATACCACGTTTTTAAAAGAAAATAATCATTAGACTCGTTGAATAGCAAGATGAGCAACTGAACAGAAGAGCAGAAATAACACACAAAACATTAGGAGTGAAAATATGAAACAGAACTTTCTTAAGTTTCAAGAATCCAGTATTGAACTTTCTTAAGTTTTTAAGATTTTGAGCACTACTTTCTTATAAACCACTTTCTTATAAAAAAAACGTGTATGCTATCACGTTCAGAATGTACTTTTACATGTTGATGTACCATCTAATTTTCTTTCAGCCTGACTTGTACAATCTCTTCTTTGTCAACAACACGTGGTATATATTTTTCCGACTGCATCAGGTAAACATTGGTATTCTTGATTGATTGATTAATTGATTTCTTTGATCTGATTGATTGTTTGATCGATCGATTGATTGATTGATTTAGTTTGATTGATTTGTATTCTTGATTGATTGATTTATTGATTGATTTTGCATAATGAATTGTTTGATCGATTGATTGATTGATTTGTTTTTGATTGATTGATTGATTTGGTAATTGTGATTGGTATTCTTGATTGATTGATTGATTGATTGATTGATTGATTGATTTGAGTTAATTGATTGTTTGATCGATCACTGGATTGATTGATTGGTTTGGTTTGGTTGATTGATTGATTTGGTTTGAGTGATTGATTGATTTGGTTTGATTAATCAATTGATTTGGTTTTGCTTGATTTATTGATTGATTGATTGATTTCCTTTGTTCTTTAGATGTTGTGTGATCGCTTGTTAACAATGTATCAACTTGCAATGAAAATAGCTGAAGAGGAGGCTAAAGATAAAATGCACCGAAGAGAGGGTACTGCTGTTGCATTGAGGTTAAAACAACCAAGCACCATTGACATTGAAGAATATTTTCCCGCTTTTTTGGAAATGGTCAAAAACCTTCTCGATGGTACGTATTATCAACGTCATCATCATATCAAATTTAATTTCAAGTAGGCCCTTTCCCTGTTTGTCTCCCACTTTGTCTCACAAGAGCAAAATTTGGGTGAAAATGAAAGTTGTGCGATTTCGCTAAAAATTTGCGGAGGGGTAATTTTGGTGCTGATTTCTATTCTAAAATTAATTTTTCAAAATTTCTAAGTTTTCCCATCAAACCTAGGAAAATTAGGTGAATGGTGACAGAAAAATGAAAGTCATAATATTTCACTGAAAATTAGAAGAAATGGGGTAATTCTGTGGGACAAAGTGGGATACAAACAGGGAAAGGGTTAGTTTATTTAAAGAAGGCTGACAAAATAGCCACCTTTACAACTAATTAGACCCCCAAAACGAAAACTGGTATATCTCTGTTTGTTTCCAGGTAATATGGACTCAAATAGCTTTGAAGATACGCTGAGGGAAATGTTTGGCGTTAAAGCTTATGTTTCATTTACAATGGATAGATTGATCCAAAACATTGTCAGACAAGTGAGTAATTTTGGATGCCTAATTCAAACCTCCTATCGACTGATCCAATAAAACTTTTCACTCCCCTGTGCAGAAAATAAGAAGTCGTAGCTATAATTAGATACAAGCATTTGTTAGATGTGTGAAAGACATTTAGAGTGGAGATAAGTCTGTTTATATTTCACACATCTGCCAACAATTCCCTATGTCCTATCAAAGTTTATGACTGGTTACGTTTTGTTAAAAGGTGTGAAATGTAAACAGATAAAACTCTGAGTTAAGTCTGTTTATGTTTTAAACATCTGTTAACAATGGCTTATTTGCTACCAAAGTATATGACTGGTTATGTTTTGCTCAAAGGTGTGAAATGTAAACAAATACAGCTGATGTTTGGTACATCTGCTATCAATTGCTTATATGTCACATAAGGTATATGACTGTTTACGATTTGTTAAAAGGTGTGAAATGTAAACAGATCAAGCTGAGATAAGTCTGTTCATGTTTCACGCATCTGCTAACAATTTCATATATCTTATCAAAGTATATGAGACCTATCTCAGCTTTACCTGTTTGCATTCCACACCTTTAAACACGATGTAACTAGTCGTATGCTTTAATAGGATATAAGTCATTGTTTAGAGATGTGTGAAGCACAAACAGACTTATCTCATCTTTACCTGTTTACATTTCACATCTGGGTGCACAACGTTACCAATCTTATACCATGACAGAACACAGATAATTGAAAACAGATGGGTGACTTATCTAACAGACTCATCTCAGCTCAGCTTATATATTTTATATATATATATATATATATATTCTATCCAAGTACATGATTGTTTAATGTTTAACACATAGTTGTAAAATGCAAACAGATAGAGACATAAGATGACTCTGTTTACATTGCACACACATCTGTTAAAGTTGCTTTATTTCACTAATTTATTAATTCATTTTCTCCGCAGCTTCAAAACCTGATTTCTGATGAAGTATCATTACAAGTGACTGAAACATTCAAAAATGAGAAAACCAAGAATGCCACAGGTGGTCCATCTGCAACCGTCACTTCAAGGGCAAATGCTGAAATGGCCTATCAAAAGTCAGTTGAAAATCTTCTCACCGACGAAAATTGCTTCAAAATTGTTTTCGTAAGTTTAGCTTATATCCTATCAATTGCTCTTAGATTTCAAGTAATCGCCCAGCTCCAAATTGTAAATAGAGGTTTCCGCAAAAGATGGCGGCCGTTTCTGTCAATCCCTTGTTTTTCATAAGGTTTTACGAAGGGAATTCTGGGAATAATTTCCTTAGCTACGAATTCAACGTCCGCAGCTATGTAAAATACGTAACTAAGGAAATTATTCCCAGAATTCCTTTCGAAAAATCCTTAATGAAAACAGTAGGCAAAAACGGCGGCCATCTTTTGCGGAAGCGTCTATTGTTGCGATTCTTTTAAACCTTGCCCACCGTTATTCTTAAGCTATGGCTAAACGAGGAGACATGTCGTTCGGCACATTGAATTCGGCGTGTCTCCCAGGGTGGCTAAACATGCGAATTACAAGCTAGCAACAGGTCCTCCGGGTCGCTGAGACACGGACTGTTTCTGTTGTCTCACAGAAACATTTGCGTGTCTCTCGCTACAAATTTTGTCACGCGTTAAGTTTCCGTAGTGGTTAAACTGGGAGACACCGAGGGGACATGTCATTGGCGACAATGAGGCATGCGAAATGTCTCCTAGTTTAGCCAGGCCTTTAGGTGAAGGTGAAATGGTGTATTAAATGCCCGTCGCTAGGATCTTGGTAGTAGGTAAACTTATCGTTACCTCAACCCTGAATGTGACGCTACCGTAGCTACACGCCGAGGCTCGGATGAAAAACTAAGAAACTCTTTTTTAAAGAACAAGACGGTTTTTTCGAAAAGGAATAGAAGTACAATATATTTCACATCGTTCTTTCCCAAAAGGCTCCATTTATACTTAAAGTTAGAAATGAAGAATAGTTTCTATGAATTTGCTGTAAAAATTAGTATTTATACATATCCCACGACAAGGAACAGTATAAGGAACTTTCAGCCTCATTTTGTTGAAAAATTAAGGAACTCCAGCCTCAACTCAGACCAAAGGTTCCTTATAGAAAAAAAACGTGTATTGCTGTAACCCTGACATCGCTGAGCTTCTTACACCATTAGCAAGCTGTGTTAGGCCATGACGCCACAGCACCTTCAAAGGCCCTGAGGCCCTGGCCTAACTGTTCCTTTGGTGTAAAATTAATCTGAATTATTAAGTTTACATGTTTTCTTCGACCTGTTTTACCCTATGACCTATTGACCTATACATTGACCTTTTGACTTATTGATTTATTTACCTATGAACCTACTGACCTTTCATTGACCTTTACAGCATAAAGACCTTTCCGTTTGCAATGTTAGTCTTGAACTATTACCAAGCGAAGACGACCAGTCAGAAGATGCCCAGGAAGATGAGGTATTACCCCATTTTTTTCTTCAATCACACTGAAATTCTCGCATAAGTCAATTCGTCCAGGGTGTTGCAGGAATGCAAATATCACTGCAAAAAAAGTTTGAATTTAGCTTTAGCCACCACTTACGGAGAGAGCTGGCTAGTAAAGAGATATTATTAACTCCAATTTAGGCAGGTTTTTTGACCATTTCCGTAAATCCTCGAATAATCCCACGGGGGCTTATTTGCAAAAACGAATTTTTTGATGGGGGCTTATTCAAAGGGAGGGCTTATTTTAAAGTTGAATAGTTCCAGTATGTTTTCGACAGAAAGCAGAGAGAAGAAAGATATGTGTATTCTATAATCAAAATCAGTTGTTAGCCAATCCCACTAGCTTTTTCACTGTTTTAATTAGTGAAAAGGTGCATTACAGCCAAAATAAAATCCGCAAGACCTTCAAATAATTACCCATAGGGGCTTATTAGAGGAGGGGATTATTTGCAAAAATGAATTCTTAGGTGAGGGCTTATTCGAGGGGGCTTATTCGGAGTTGGGGCTCATTCGAGGTTTTGCGGTATATCAATGCTTTTTGCTCACTTGCTACGCTTTCTGTACTTAGAAATGGACAGACTACGTCGAGAAGTTCGTTGCTTCTGCAGAGGTCTCCGCTGAGCTTCGAGATCACCTGTGCAAGAAACCAATCTTCTTAGAAAGGTAAATACCATTACGTTTTTGTAGTAGTTGATATATGTGTTAGGGATAAGCAATGGAGGCAGGGGAAAAGCCAGAAAAGCCCTTAGCGCTGCGTAGCCACCCTTCTCTATCAACTGAGATCTGGTGATGTTTTTCTCATTTTTGGGGTCTTTAGGGTGGGGTTTCAGTGTGCCAACCAAAGATGCCGATAAATGTCCTTTAATTTTGGGTACAGGACCTACGCATGGAAGGGAAGTGTTTAATTATGTTTCATCATTTTGGAGGGAGGCTTATTCAAGATGGGGGCTTAAACAAGGGGGCTGATAAAATTATTCACAAAAGCATGATTTATCATCGACTTAGAGAATGCATTTTCTGTCATAACTCGATAAATTACCAATATGGAATCAAAGGCTAATACCAACATGTCAGGGGTGGGGCTGGGAGAAAAGCTGCGGAGAAAATGAATTAATAAATTAATGAAATAAAGCAACTTCAATTGATGTGTGTGCAATGTAAACAAAGTCATCTTTTGGCTCTATCTGCTTGCATTTTACATCTATGTGTTAAACATTAAACAATCATGTACTTCGATAGAATATATATTGGAGGGGGGCTTATTAACGATTTCTCGCTCTAGGGTGGGGTCTAATTCGAGGGGAGGGCTTATTCGAGGGGGGGATTCGAGGATTTGCGGTATTATGGGTAATAACAAGCCGAATATGATATTAATAAAGCTTTGTAGGGCATACCATTGCTTGAAATTGCGCTAGAAGCAACTTCGTCGCAATGTTTTTTTGGTTTTCCTTTAATTTTTTACACTTTTCTATGGCTTTTTACACTTTTACACTTTTCTTTTAATTTTTTACACTTTAATTTGGCTAAGATAAACCCATGTTCTTTGAATTTAAGCGCCAAAAACCTACACATTGGACACGCTCCTTCCCATATCCCAACTTTTTTGCAGCCTTGAAGGAGAGGAAAGACAGAGGAAAAGAAAGCAACCTCGCTTATTGATCGGAAAATTTAGGATGCTGCGGAGTGTGAATAATGGACGGCACATACCCGTACCCAAACTATTATTATGTATACCCCGGGCTCAATGACAGTTCAAAGTTTAAAAGCATTTTGGCTTCATTCTAGAAACGGGTCCTACCTAAGATCAAAGACTCTGAAAGCAGAAAAATCTAACGAACAAGAAATTGCTGATGATGAAGATAAAGTTTTTCAGAATGATGAACAAATTAGTGAGAATAGCAGGTATGTTTTTTTTAGAATATTGCTTTAGAAATAGCAAAAACATAGACTTATTACCTGAGTCGTAGTTATCGCTATTGAAATGAATCGCCTGGACGCTCAAACTACGACTCATAATCGAACGGTTATCTTTCTGGACTTACTTTTTCTGCCTCGTCCTCAAATTACCATGGTTACAATGATGCCAACGGTAAGTTGTTGTAATGGCCTAAATTTACCGGGTCTAAAACGCCTTGAAAAACAATGTTTCTTCGTGCTAAAACTCAACTTACTATTTGTTTTGCAGAAAGCTCTTACCAATCCAACTTTATCGATATTTGTTCCAAACTTTTTGCGAGATTTAGTACTAAAACGGCTGCCGAATAGGGCTCGTATATTTTGCTGTGAGGATGCAACGAACCAGCCTCGTTTCAACGGGGAACAATTTTTTGTTCCCGCCAGTCCCAGAAAATGTCCGTAATATTATGAGTCCCAGTTTGAGCGATCTCGGTTTGATGTAGTCTCGGTCTGGTGAGCGATAACTGGGACTCAGGTAATAAGTCTAGCAAAAACATATAGAAGCAGCAATAACTGCTGCGGAGCAGCACGAAGCTCCTGCGTAGCAGCACTATATTCTGGCAAAAATTGGATTTTCGTATGTATGTTTTTATCCTAGACTTGCCACACAACTGAAGCCATAACAAGGAGGCCATTTTGGTGCTGCCTTCTAAATCTAATGATTTCGAACGTTTGACGTAATGGGCATTAGGTTATGATGGCGTAATTTTAGGTAGGGGTCCCTTGAGGCCCCTAATCAGCGAGAGCCCTTAGTGGTACGCCCTAAAGGTAACCACTGTTGGGTACGTCACTGCCACCCCTTCTTTAGAGTATCTCATGTTAGATATGCGCAAACACCCCCGTTTTATGCCACTTGTGTTTTGAATTTCTCTTAATTGCAGCCCTGAACCTAAAAAGAGCGAAAAGATATTCGATGACGTCATGACGGAAGACCGACTCGAGTGCAAATTTAATGTAAATTCGTACAAAATTGTTTATGTTGCCGGAACTGAAGATTTCATGTACAGGAAGAACAGCCGACAAAGAGCTACCAAGGTGAGTAGAGATTATCTTCTTACCTCATTTAACACCGTGGATCGGACTGTTCCGGGCGTTCTGGTTGTTTGCACGGTAACTTCTTTCAGCAGGATTCAAACAGGGACAAACTTACCAACCGTATCCATCCGGGTACGGCTAACCGTTCTCTATCAAGCGGTTTCATCAGTTACGGTGCGAACGCTAAGCCTATCCGTAGTCGTAATCTATTATAGCCATCCCTTCTGAAGCACAGATTTGAAATATGTTCTTCTCTAAAAAGCCTTCCAGCTATGATCATTGACCTCTATGCTGGTGAGCGTACGAGATAGTTGTTCAGTGGAATCAGACTCCTTCAAACTCAGGGCGACAATTCAGCACAGAGGCTCTAGTTAATGTTTTCTGTATTTCTATCATTAAAACTCTGTCTATATACATAAGTATTTTTCATGAATGGCAAACACTAGGATGTATTTTTACACGAGTCCCATACATCTGGGATTAGAACCTGGTCTGCATGACCAGAGAGCCAACAACGATTCCACTGAGCTAAATAGCTCTATGAAATCGTCGATTAACTCTCCATGTCATACAGCCCAAAATTCTCCTCCTGTTCGACTTTTTGTGTTTCGGCTATGTTGAACCTTCTTCAGCACCCTACATATTTTTATATATTGTATGTTTGTCACGAATTGCTAACACCTTATCCCCCATAAGTTTTCTTCCTTTATCCTAGAATTTCACACAAAAATCCTGTTTACCCTTAATTTTGTCCAAAATTATCCCTTATCCCTTTGACTTTTTGTGAAGATATGCCATATCCTTAATACTCATGAACTTTCAATACGAGGGGGTCCATGCCACTATTTCCTTGCAGACCCCTAAGTATTGAGTCTAATGTTTTGGGGACCCCAAATATTGAATTTAATGTTTTGGGGACCCCAAATATTGAATTTAATGTTTTGGAGACCCGAAATATTGCTATCTGTTTTTGGACACCTAAAATGTTTTCTCGGGTTTAGCCATCAGTTTCTTGACAATTTACAATTTATAAGCTCTTGGCAGTTGGATGGGTCGTCGTAATGAATCGTACCAAATCGCACGATTCTACCTTCAGATTTGTGGACCCCAAATATTGAATTTTTGTCCATGTTCTGATTCACAGACCCCAAATATTGAATAAGCTTAAGATTTTGGACCCCAAATATTGGCATGGACCCCCCGTATTGAAAGTAAATGAGTACCCCCGGGCTCTGTTTTGAACATCTCCTGTATAATCGTAGCCAGTATTAACCTTTCCAATAGTTTCCCATAGGGGCGGTTCAAGCAAGCTTTGCTTTATTGCGAAATCTCGGAAGATTTGAGGATCTGAAGAGCTTTACGACTTGAGAAAAGGCTCAGCCGACTTACTTCAGCTTAGAAAAAGTTATCAATTTTATTTATTGTAAATGACGCAGCGCTCCAACAACTAAACTGTTATTAATGGCCTAAGTTCACCAAAATCTTCCTTAAAAGCTTGAGCTGCAATCAATAGACGTTCGATTCAATGCTCACGCCATTTCCGCTCACGGCATAATCGTCCACGCCATATTCGACTGCGTCATTCTTTGTGACGAGAAACTTCTAGATCTGAATTCTACATGTAGTTAGTTTCATATCTCTTGGCTGAACCAAAGTTCAAAGCAATTTTTCTGCTAGTCAAGCAATGTTTAGCGACGTTGCCAAACGGTCAAACATTGCTTCAAACGCAAAATTCAAATGTTTGACCAAAATTTTTGATCGTTTGGCCAGGGCCCAAGGCTGACAAACGATCAAACATTGTTCCATTGAAAAGACCCTAGCCAAACTATCAAAGATTGCTTGCCAAACATTTGAAATTTGCTTATCAGGTAATGTTTGACCGTCTTGCCACGTCACAAAACATTTTATGCTATGCTGTTCAACCATTTTATGCTTGTATTGAGGAGAAAATGTTTTTGAACATTTTTAGAAAATTTGCCGAGAGAATTCTACCTTATCAAGCAATGTTTTGTGACGTAGCCAAACGGTCAAACATTGCTTTTAAAGGAAATTCTAAAAATGTTGGTCCAGCAATGTTTGGTCGCTCGGCCAGGGCCTAAGCTCTGACAAACAATAAAACATTGTTTGTCAAACATTTTGATTTTGAATTGCTTGACGAGCATAAATTAGCAGAATTCGTTGTGCGAAGTTTTTGAAAAGTTCAGAAGCAATTTTTGAAATGTTTGACGAGCATTGTTTTGTGGCGTGACAAACGGGTTTAATATTTTACTTGACAAGCAAATTTCAAATGTTTGACAAACAATGTTTAATAGTTTGGCCAAGGCAGGAAGTTCTAATACTCTAAGATGTGAAAATTACCTTATAAGTAAGGATTTTTTTAATTCGGACAGTCCTAACACAATTTTGGTCTAATATTTGAGCCTATATAAATTTTGCTTTCCTTCAAAATTCCTTCATTTTTTTCTTTTTTAGGCAACCCCCCGTGTCAACACCAGACTCCACAACAACTTCAAAACTCGTCATGATCGATGGTTGGCTGATAATGTGTCACGTGAACAGACAAGAACGAGTGACGATTGGTTGTTGGGAAACACAGAAGGCTTGAAACCTTGCACGACAATAAAGAACTCTTTCAAACAGGGAGGACTCGTATGTAATCTTTATTCTGTAAGATATTTGGAATAGATCTATCTTAGATCTGTCATCTGGTTATGTAGATATATTGGTTATATGCACCCCAACAGTGTGGGGTTCCCTATGGCCTTATTTGAACAGGAAATTTCGTTTGGGGACAGATTGAGGATTTCGCCCTCATGGGTTTTCTAGCTGATCTTAGTTCATCTTGCCCTCTTTGAATAAGAACCAGCAAGTTCAATACTATGTAGTTAAAAGGGACGTGCCACTGAAATTCTCCACATGTGGGTCGGATATTTTGCTTGATTCTGATAAAGTGGTGGAATCGGAATTTGCAATCTGGCGGGAATCTAGCCCTATTGTATTTTCTTGAAACCTTGGTACCGTAGCGCCTTATGCTCATGGCCTTCAAAACGTCTTCCTATTTAACACAGCTGCATCTTGCGGAGGGCTAAAGCGAAAAATTCGATTTCCCTTCAGAAAGTGTTCTTGTAGGTTTTTTCAGTCCTTTTAGTCACGTTTCGTATACGTACCAGTTAGGATCCGATCCAAAGCGTTTACACGAGATATAAACAAAGCCAGAGACGAGCTGGCTCTACTTCTGAACAGAGCCAGTAAAGGTACGGATCCAAGAGATCCCATGTAAATGGAAGGCATTTTTGAGCCAAAACTGGCTCTTGATCGGACCAGAGCCGATCCAGTTCCTCTCGTGTAAACGCGGGGTCTGATTTAAGAACGTTTATTAGAGATTGTCTATTCCAAATTTAGTTAGTCGAGTCGAAGGATGTTTATTTTGAAATATTTGTTTAGCCTTATAATTGTCTGTAGCTACTGTATGAAAAACAGCAGTCTATTATATTTACTCTTGTTTCTGAAGTTCTCTCTTTGCTCTCTAAATTGATTCGACAGAGATTTTTGGTGCATTTGAAAGTTCTGTGGCATCGTTGCCTAATGCAATTGGCTCGTGGTGCCAGAAGCTCAGCGAGGACCAGGTTTGAGCCCCAGCTACGGTATTGTCACAGTCAGGGTCGAGTGGAGGTCTCGATTAGTTAACCTACTACTGAGATCCTAGCGACTGGCGCTAAATACACCATCAGTAGCTAAATAGCTTTAAATTCATTAATGATTGGTGCAATTCGAGCCACAAAGGTTTGGAACGGACAGGGATCGAAAATAATTTATAAACAATAGACTTAACTGTAATTGGTGCATTTCGAGCCACAAAGTTTTTAAGCTGAAAAAGATCGAAATTAATTTATAAACAATAGACTTAACTGTGATTGGTGCATTTAGAGCCAGAAAGTTTTGGAACAGACAAGGATCGAAACGAATTTATAAACAATGGATTAGATCGTGATTGGTGCATTTCGAGCCAGAAAGTTTTGGAACTGATAAGGATCACCCTGGGTACTGAGGTTATCCCTCCACTGTTTTGAAAATCCTCCACCGTGCTGCACACCCTCCTCTCTGTAGCCTGTGTACCAGACCCTTACCAACAAATAATTTATAAAATTTGGAGTCTGGTACACAGGCTACCTCTCTGCTGCACAAACATACCCGGAGCGAGGATCAAAAATTATTTATGAACAGTAGACTAAATAGTGATTGGTGCAATTAGAGCCACAAAGTTTTGAAACTGACAAGGATCACTCCGGGTACTGATAATATCCTTCCACTGTCTTGCATAGACATTACCTGGAGCGAGGATCGAAATTATTTCTGAACAATAGATTCAATTTTGATTGGTGCATTTCGAGCCAGTAAGTTTGAGAGCTGAAATATCAGATATTTCAAGCAACTTGGACGACTGGCTTTGAGTCAAGGTGCTTATTAAAAAAGAGGGTATAATACTCAAATAAGATTTTGATTTCACACAACACTTTGACCTCTAGCCGTTCTTTCATAAGATAAAACTCGAATTAAAACATCGTTCTCTCCAAAGGTTTTCTCCACTCGATCCGCTTTCTCCGCTAAGCACGGATCACACGGTCCAAATTGCCGACATTCCATGAAATGGGTGAGAAAATAAGCCCCTTTTTTCTACCCAAAATCCGATTATAAGCAACAAAAGAAGAATATTTTGAACTGAGTCGAGAAATGATGTTTTTAAATGTTCAAGATTCTTTGCTTAGCCTTTGGTTGTTTGGACTCTTTGGGTGTAACTACTTGATAAAAATCACGTTGATAGAGTCAATTAGAAGCGATTTTTTGATGTACAGACCCTCTTACAGACCTTAGCCGAAAAAGCATTTATTTTTAGAGCTTAAGTAATATTGATTTTACGTGGACTGAAAACGTTGAGAGGCATTTTACTCTCCAAAAAGGCGTACGAGAGATACCTGTTGAAAAAAAGAATTTCAAAGGGATTTTTTTGAAATCAATAGAATTTGCGGCAAGGGTGTACAAGATTCCCAAGGGGTGTATTGCCCCTTTAAAAACTTAATACATCACAGTATCATGTATGTAAGTCGTGCCTTCGGAGCCGAGGGGCAATTCACTCCTTGGTATCTCGTACACACTCAGCTGGAACGCTGGAATGTCTATGTTTTCGTAGGAAGGGAATCTTGTAGCTTGTAAGAATCCTTTTGTTTCACTAGGAATCTCGTTCGCCTTTTTGAGGAGTGAAATGCCTGGAGCCTTATTACTCTATATCTAAGGTGGGGACCTGAGGGGCCATTTACACGTTTTTTTATAAGGAACCTTAACTCTGAGTTGAGGCTGGAGTCCTTAATTTTACAACAAATGAGCCTGAAGCTCCTTATGCTGTTCCTTTTCGTGAGATATATTTGAATACTAATTTTTACAGCAAATTAGTATAAACTTGTTTTATTTTCTAACTTTAAATATAAATGGAGTCTTTTCTGGAAGAACGATGGGAAATACATTGTTAATTCTGCTATTTTTTTACACAAATCGTCTTGTTCTTGAAAAAATTATTCTTAGTTTTTCACCCCAGCCTCGATAGTTCCCTAAAGTTCCTTAATTTTTGGGAATTTTCAGCCTCGAGTTCCTTATAAAGGTGTTCCTTATAAAAAACTTGTATTCTTCAAAAAGGTGTACGTGACAACGGGGACCGAATCCCGTAAAAGCATTAGGTTACCCCCTGACAAAATGTAACAAATGAAATGAATCGATGATACGCATGTTCACGAAGAAAAACTTTTAACAACATTAACAACAGTGGCAAAAAATAAGGAAATCTTGCACCTCTTTATTTACAAAAAGTCAACATCATACGTGATAAGTTGTCCCTTTGGGCATGATCGAACAAAAGGCCATGTTGCGTACAAAAAACGTGCTACTATTGTTCTCGCATGCGCTTTTTGTTCTTTGAAAACAATAGAATCGAATGGGATTCGAATCCATCAAAGATTCGACGACAAAAAAACAGCGAGGGCCTGCGAACCAATCAAATTCAAGCAACAAGTACTGATCTATTGTTTCATGAATAATACAGAAAACAAATGAGGTTTTATTAAGGGTAATCGCATGTTATACTGCACTATGATTGGCTAGAATTTCGAATGTCGATCATGCTTTGTTATTGTTCTAGAACAATAGCAATATTAAAAGAGAGAAATCTCAAATGGTGGTTGATGCTGATTGGCTGAAATCGCGTCGTTTTATTGTTTCTTCCGCATATTGAAAACAATAGGATTTAACTGAGTCCCAGGCCGTTTTAGAGAATCCTACCTGCGCGTTATTTTCATGATGGTTGAATAAGTGTTCTTACGCCACGCGCAGGATAATTCAAAACTTCTCAAAGATCAAAAGAATTCATCGATTTGGAAAATTTCTTTTATTTTTAAACTGCGATTGATAATCAAACGATATTATTTGAAAAAAATACTCAATACCACATGCTGTAAAAATCTTTGAAAATTTAAAATCGCGAAGGGAAGACCCAAGGAATTATGGTGAGTAAAAACTAGGCGTCGAACGAGGAGGACTGAAGAAAGGGGCGATATTTTGGGTAGAATTCTGGCTTTCATCACGACAAAAACCCGCTGAGAAATTTGACAGATTAATTCTGGAAAACCTCAACGAAAATGAACTTGGGAACTGACAAAGAATTGAGTGATCTTCTGGACTTCAGTGCAGTTAGTATAGATTTTATTTTTTCTATGATTTTCTGACCTAAACACACTTTGGGCCTAACTATCTGAGCTTTCTTTGTTTTCAAATTTGACCTGCTTAATGCTCAATATTTGGTCAAAGAAACGGAGAAAACCCTTAGATGATGGCAATGTCATTAATTAAGGCCTTAGGATCTCAAATTATATTTGCAGAATTGTTCCTTCCGTGTATTCGGCTCAAAAGTTGAATCTTTTCATTCAAGATCTCGGGCCTAAGCTGTTTGTTGTTGAGATCTCTTTCCAGCTAATTCAGTGGTCAGTAATTCGATCAAAGTTTTTCCGTTGCATAAAGGGTTTTCTATGATAATTTGATTGCGAATTTTTTACAAGAAATTAAATGTTTTAGGATCGAAGAAAGCAGTGTTTTATTTCAATCGTAATAGAACTTGAACAGAAAGAAAATTTTGATAATTTCAAGAGAGTACAACAATCAGGCAAGGGAGAGTTGAGGGTGTGGAGAGGAGGGGGAGAGAAGACAGAACAAGTTTTTGATCTTTGATCTTGAGAAGTTTTATTTCTAACTTCAATTTTGATACCTCCTAAAGTGCAAAATACACGTAAATTTATAGACTAACATTAAGATTTAAGAAATTTTCTGAATTTCGTTTGAAAATGCCTGAAAATTATTTTGTTTTCATTAGAATCTGGTGCCTCTTTGTACTATGTTCTAGAATAATAATATAATTATTCTTATTTTTGTGTATACAGTTGCTTTTTGTTTACTTAAATTGACCCTGGTTATAAAACGCAAAAAATGTGCATTTGTTTACAATATGATAGACGAACTTGGTATCTAAAAAATCGAATAAACCATTTCACGAAATTTCATTTCCGATTTTTCCGATTTTATTTGAGACGAAAATAGCTTTGGGAAGAACGACGATTTCTGTATTTTGTTAGAAATTAGGCATATCCGGGCTTCATTGTTCACATGGTCTCAAACCTATTTAGAAATTCGATAAAATCGCAAATATTCCATAAAAGATCAATCAAGTACGAATTGTTTATATTCAACAAAATAAAAGAAGAAATCGAAAGGCTAAATCCCGGTAAAACGGAAAAAAACAACGCAAGTCAAATTGGGCTAAGCAAAATACAGACTTTGCGACCCCCTTATCACCCCCCCTTTGGAACCCCACTCCTCCAAAACCGCATATTAAAACAAATTTTTGTTTACTTCAAAACGCAATAAACAACAGCCCCTCCCTGTCAATTAACAATTGTGAGAAAATTAGAATGTTTATTGTTTCTTTTCGAAAAGTTTGTAAACTAAGGATCAAATGTTTTGATTTATGGAAGTGCCCAGGGAAAATCGAAACTGGAGAAAAATTAAATACTCCGTAGGGTAGGGACGATCTGGGGACCATCATAAGTATGAAGTGAAACAATAACTTACTAGAAATCAAAACTCATTTCTTAGCATGCTGAAAGCTTTATCATCTGACACTAAAGTAAATATAGTAGAAAAAACAATACAAGTAGTATGACTTTTTGGCTATAAATTTGAAGTTCCTACACTCATCAGGCCTGCGCTTTGACAGAGTGCAGTGTTAGCTGTTCTTACTCCCCTTACTGCTTTGTTCTCGTTATGCTTCGTTTCTATGAAAAAGATAGAAAGTAGCAAAGGTCTGAACTTTCTTTCTCGATCCTTAATCAAATTTTCACGTGGCATCGCTTTAAGAATGATTCAGGGCCCAGACCAAACGATCAAACAATGTTTGTCAAACATTTAAAATTTGCTTGTCAAGCAAAATGTTTTACCGTTTGGCCACGTTACAAAGCATTCCTTGCCAAACATTTTCTGAACCGCAGAAAATGTTTTTGAAGCTTTCCAGAAGGATAGCTGAGCAATTCTGCTTATGCAGCAATGTTTTACAAAGGTGGTCAAATGGTCAAACATTGCTTAGAAAGCAAAACCTCAAATGTTTGACCAGCAATTTTATATCGTTTAGCCACGTTGCAGAACATTGCTCGTCAAACATTTTTTACTTGTGACGAGAAGAAAATGTTTTTGAAGCTTTTCAGAAGGATAACTGAGCAATTCTGCTTATTTAGCAATGTACAATGTTTTGCTTTCAAAGCAAAACCTCAAATGTTTGACCAACAATGTTTTATCGTTTGGCCAAGGCCTATAAGAATAATTCTAGGCTAAAAATCGAGGCTAAGCAGAAATGGAGACTATAGACCTATCATATTGTATTTGCCCCCCTGGTTTGACTGTTTCATTTTATAGTTTGTAACAATTAGATACTAATTGACAGAATAATTTGTTGGAAGTACGAAGCATTCTGTCAAACAAAAAATAAACTGTTTTGCGTGGGCAATAAGGAAACGTGAATTGTCGTCACAATTAAAACATAAAATGGGGACAGGTGTACAGATGTCAAGAAAACCGGACGTTACGTCCGACATCCTGTCCGAATCGATATTGCTCAGGGAACTCATTTGATACATCGATTAACAATACACACTTTTTTTTTATAAGAATACAGTCTATAAGAATATTCAGGCTCAAAATTGCTGAAACTTTAAAGAACTTATACTACTAAAGAATAATCATTAGGCTCAAGCTTTTCAATGTTCATTGCTATTTCACTGCAAATAACCAAGAATTAGAAGTCGAAAATCACATAAATGTATTTGTTTTGAAATGCATGTATCCTCTCTGACTCTTTGATACAGTCTCGAGCTTTAATAAAATAACAAATGACAAAATTTGATTGTCAAGACCACTGTATGTGCAGTTAAAATTAAGGAACTATTAATGATTAAGAATAATTTAAGCCTCAAAGAGGCCCGAAAATAAGGAACTTTAAGAACTAGGCCATGAGGTAGGTTCCTTATAAAAAAAAAGCGTGTACATCGATTAACAATAGATGAACTAAATCTTCGCCGAGAGCGATTGCTAGTTTCTAGCCCTAAGATCAATTTCAAATGTCACTTATTTCTGCGTTCTTATATAAATCAATACAGTCATACAATATATTTTGTTTTAATGCCCCCCCCCGTTGTAACCGGCTATTTGAATTGAATTTAACTGTTAATGAAATTAGACCCGGGCGTGGAAGGGTTTAAGAGAATGCTTTTATTTTGCTGATAGCATTACAACGAAAATGCCACGGATAAGAACTTCTCAATACCTCTAAGCTTACCTAAGAGGTTGTGCAAAGCCTAGGCATTTATATTAATTAAGGGTCTATGATCAGGTCACTGAGTGCCATTCTAGGTCTGGTGGTCATGGGCTCAAAACCAATGTCGTAGGTTCAAAAACCATACACATTTTTTAATAAAGAACCACTTATACACGCTTTTTTTTATAAGGAACCTACCTCAAGGCCTAGTTTATAAAGTTCCTTATTTTTGCACCTCTTTTGAGGCAATTGTAGTTCCAAAAGTTCCTTAATAGTTCCTTAATTTTAACTGCACATACAGTGGTCTTAACAATAAAAGAGAGACATTTGCATGTGAGCAAAGCTCGAGACTACTCAAAGAAACATTGGATGCATGCTTAACGTACAATTTATGTGATTTTCGACTGCAAATGAATAGAACGGGCTTTCTAATTCTTGATTATTTGCAGTGATAAAAGTATTCAACATTCAAAAGTTCCTTAATGATTTTCTCTTTAGTAGTATAAGTTCTTTAAATTTTCCGGCCTTCTACATGTAGGTTCCTTATAAAGTGGTTCCTTATAAAAAAAAAGCGTGTAAGGAGCCTACTTGTAGAAGGTCCGAAAATTTAAAGAACATGTATAGGACTTCGTATCAATGTCTTATAAAGTGTCGCGAATTCTACTCATAAAGAGGAAGGAATGGGGACCCAGTTCAACACAAGCAGTCCATATGGAAAATTCAATCCATGTATAACAATCCAAACTGTTTGAAAAGAACCGTCATGCCAAGACCAATAGATCAAACATTGTTTGTGAACATCTGGAATTTGTTTATCAAACACAATGTTTAACCGTTTTGTTTGTCCACGTCACAAACATTGCTCGTCAAACATTTTTGCATCATAGCCACAAGCTTAAATGTTTTTCAAGTTCTTCAAAAACATTGCTTGGCAAGTTATGCTTGTCAAGGAATGTTTTTGGAAGGGCATGTCCAAACGATCGAACTTGGTAAGCAAATCTGAAATATTCGCCCTCCATGTTTGATTATTGGCGAAGTGCTTAGCTTCGCCACCCCCTACCTTTTTAATGGATCTCGTTCCCCGTTCCTGTAGCCCCCATTCTTGCTTTCCTCGTTCCTCCGTTCCATTTTAAAAGACAAGCAAACCGCTGTACGTGCCATTACTTTAACTTATATTGCAACAATTCACTCGTCTAGACGTCATTATATACGTAATTGACATTTAAGTAATTAAGATGTAATTAGCTATTTCGTGAATATGGTAACTGTACACTGGGTATCTTCGATTACGCAATTATAAATTTATAGGCCAATATTCCACGGAAAAGAGGTGTGGTTTATGATGTTGAAGACTAGACTTGCTCCACCAGTCCACTGTTGAACGAGCAATGTTTTTGGACGTGGCCAAACATTTTGCTTGACAAGCGAATTTCAAATGTTTGACCAGCAATGTTTGATCGTTTGGCCAGGGCCTTGCGCCTTTGGAGAAGCCCAGACCTTTCTGGAAGCCAATCAGAGCGAAGTATTTCCAAAGCTGTTTTTGATTGGTTCTTTTAAATTAACGCAAGTCTAGCTTCGAAAAAACTGCGCTTCGATTTGTTTTGTTTCGACCTGGTTCTTAAGTCTCCCTAGAATCACTTAGGCCATTCAACTCAATTTATTATGCGGGTAGTTGTTGTGGTTGCTGGTTGCTTACGTTTGTTGTTGTTGTTGTTGTTGTTGTTGTTGTTGTTCTTACGAAGAGTGGAATTTAAGGAGTGTAGTTACATTCAATGATATTGTGTATCTTTTAAGGGGGTTCAGTTTATAACATCATCATTATGCAAATGCTTACACCCGGAATAATAACGAATACCAATACATTTTAATGATATTGTATATATTTAAGGGGGTTTAGTGTATAACAGCTTTATAATGCAAATGCTTACACCCGGAATAATGACGATTATAAGTAAATTTTTAATGGTATTGTGCATCTTTTCAGGGGGTAAAATTCAAAACATCATGTCAGCATCTGTTGGGCCTAATGAACTAATACCATTTATAATTATTTAGTCTATCATACTAATTTTTTTCATTTATTTTAAATCATTGTTTATAATTCTATTATTTATTTTATATAAAACGCAGACATTAAGACACTATATTTACATCAAAATTCATCCAAATTGATCTTTGTTTATCAATTCATATTTTTATTTATATATTTATACAGTTGTGTTTTTCATATTTTATTTGTATTCATTATTCATTATGAAGATCTAGTTATCGATGTGTTTCAATAGTTCGATTCTGATGGCTTTTATTCTTAATGTTATTAAAGTTCGCTATAGATGTCCGAATTCATTAAAGTTACGTTTGGGTGAATACGTTGATCAATTTAGTAACTCATTGAATTGGTTCGCGTTCTGTGGGACTTCTCTTCTCGGTTGAAGCTGTAGCAACAAGTTTTAAGCTTCTGCTGTTATGGTAAGGCTCTCGAATAATGCTCTATGTTAAATACTGTAATATCTTTATTTAATTTTCGAGGCTCAAGGGGATCTTAAAATGGAGGAGGGGGGCTTATTTTAAACCCAACATTATAATAGGACATTTTTTTATCATGATTGCATTACGATATATTAGCGATTTATTCTACCCTTTAACACAGTAAACGAAACCCATTGAACTTAAGGCCTGGCTAAACTAGGAGACATAGCTATCGCGCGCAATATTGATGCGCGTGACATGTCCCCTCGATGTCTCCCAGTTTAGCCACCGCGAAACTTTGTAGCACGCGACAAAATTTGTAACGAGAGACATGCAAATGTTTCTGGTAGACAATGGAAACATTTCTTGTCTCCGCGACTTGGGGGGACATGTTGCTCGCTTGTCACTCGCATGTTTAGCCATACCTTTGGAGACACGCTTAATACAATGTGGACAACATGTCTCCTAGTTAAGCCATATCTCTAGAGGTCCTAAGCTATGGCTAAAGGAGACTGATTGCGCGCGGCATTGTATTCTGCGTGTCTCCCAGGGTTGCTAAACATCGAGTGTGACAAGCGAGCAACATGTCCCCGGAGTCATTTGCATGTCGCGGAGACAAGAAATGTTTCTGTTGTCTCCCAGAAACATTGGCATGGCTCTTGCTGCATGTCTCGCGCGCTACAAAGTGTCCGAGGTGGTAGCTAAATTGGGAGACACTGAGGGGACATCAAAGTCGCGCCCGACAAGTCTCCTAGCTTTGCCAGGCTTTTTGCCTGTCGCACACTATGGACATGAAAGGCGAGGCTGCGAAAGGCGTTAAGAGTATTAGACCTATTTTATTCCAGGCAAAATGCAAAAGGACTAGGGCAGGACTGTGCGGATTAGCCCTGGGTTATTCAGTGCCCCCCTTTTCTACGTAGAGAAACCCGTACATTGTGAAAACAGCAATCGCGTGGGCCTAACTATCTAAGTTCAAGTTTATTGCGTTTGATTGGCGAGGAAAATGTCCTCCATGTCAATACATGCCCTGTCTTTACGAACTCTGCCGATTTCAGGATTGGAAAGGTCTAAAATTCCGAAGCAACCTCACCGCATGATTTTGAATCGCAAGTCAGGCCTAAATGGTTACCACTACCGTATGTATCCGGAAAGCTTAAATTACAAGTTCTAAACAATAAACAAACAATCGCCTCCAAATACAATGTGGGACTTTTGAGTTTCTAGATAGGTAGGCCTATTTTGCTCTGAAGCAACCTTTGTAAGTACAGTCGAGTCAAAGCATAACGAACCCTGAAGAGGGGCCGATAATTGTCGTTTAGCTCGTAAAACCGAGAAGATTCGTACAGACGTTGTTGTCCAATGGAATTAACTAGATATTTTTGTCGTTATACCGACATATTCTTTATATCAGGAGCTCGTAAAACCGAGAGGATTCGTGCATAACTAGTTATCAAAGGAACCCGATATTTATGTCGGTATACCGACATATTCGTTACATCAGGGGTTCGTAAAACAGAGAGTATTCGTACAGAATTTGTTATTCAAGGGAGAAGATATTCATAACATTTCCCGGCATATTCGTTCTATCAGGGGTTCGCTAGAGAATACAGGGTTCGGCTGTAGCAAGATATCCATGACGAATTCAGAGTGATTGATATAAATATCTGATTAATCAATCTTTTTCTTTCCTACACCAGATGTTCAACAACACATCATCGTCGACAACACCAAGAGCGAATGGCCTAAGCGAAACAGGACCTGTTAGTCGAGCAGGTGCGTCTACAGTTTCCTGATTCTTTAAGATTTATTTATATTCTATACACCTGTCTTTGTTACTTATTTTACAGCAACATGTTCATTTTGTACAGCATGTACAGTTTCTTTTAAAAACACAACCAGTTTCTGAAGCAAGAAACCTACGAGTATATGAGAGACCTATAGCTAGAAGCACTCTGAATTTAGGAAATTTCTAGAGCTACCTATGTGTATGTTTCTTATTTTACAACAACATGTTCGTTTTGTACAGCATGTACAGTTTCTTATAAAAACACAACCAGTTTCTGAAGCAAGAAACCTACGAGTTTATGAGGAGCATACTACAGCTTGAAGCACTCTGAATTTAGGAAATTTCTAGAGCTAAATTTAAAGAACTTAAACTAAATTGTGAGAAACATGCCTTTTTCAAGTATTTCGGTCTGTTTCTGACGTTTGTACTCGGAGGAGTGTCAGACGAAAAAAGCATTTAGGTACGTCCAAAAATGATTTCGCTGATTCTTGCAATTTTGAAATTTTAGCTCAAAGACTATATTTACAACATATACAATTTCTTATAAAAACACAACCAGTTTACGAGAAACCTTGAGAAAGAGACCTACAGAATTTAAGAAACTGTTAGAACTACACGCCTTTTAGTAAAGAACCAATTTTGGAACCATAAGGAACCATAAGGAAACTACATGTATAGTCTCTGAGCAATTTCAAAATTGCAAGAAACAGCGGAAACATTTTTAGACATACTTAAACGATTTTTTCGATTGACCCTCCTCATACCCCTATATTTCTGATGTTTATGCTCTGAGGAGCGTTTCTTGCAATTTAAACTTACATGTAGAAGGTCGAAAAAGTAAAAGAACTTAGGCCCTGATCAAGGTCTAGTTCTTAAAGTTCCTTATTTTTGGGCCTCTTTTGAGGTAATTGTAGTTCCAAAAGTTCCTTAATAGTTCCTTAATTTTAACTGCACATACAGTGGTCTTAACAATAAAAGAGAGACATTTTCATGTGAGCAAAGCTCGAGACTACTCAAAGAAACATTGGATACATGCTTAATGTACAATTTGTGTGATTTTCGACTGCAAATGAATGGAACCGGCTTTCTAATTCTTGATTATTTGCAGTGATAAAAGGACTCAACATTCAAAAAGTTCCTTAATGATTTTCTCTTTAGTAGTATAAGTTCTTTAAATTTTCGGGCCTTCTACATGTAGGTTCCTTATAAAGTGGTTCTTTATAAAAAAAAGTGTGTAAAGAGACACTTGCATGCGAGCAAAGCTGGAAACCATTACAGGACACATTTGATACTTTCGTAACACGCAACTTATTTGAGTTTGATTCTAAATGAATGAAAACCGGTTTCCTAATTCTTTAATATTTGCACTGATAACAGTGACTTGGTTGAAAAATTCCTTAGTGATTTTATCTGTAGTAATAAAGCTGTGGCCAAACGATAAAAAATTTGTCAATCTAACGTCTGAAATTTGCTTGTCCAAGAAAATGAAGGTTTGATCGGTTGGCCACATCACAAAACATTGCTCATCAAACATTTTTGCTTAAGGCAAGCAGAAAATGTTGTTGAAATTTTTCAAGAACATTGACAAGCAAGTTCATTGACAAGCTCTTCAAGCAATGTTTTCCACCATGGCCAAACGGTCAAACATTGTTTGAAAAGCAAAACTGAAATGTTTGACCAACGATGTTTCATTCATCGTTTGGCCAGGGCCTTATACCACTAAGATAAAATCGTCAAGGAAAACTTCAACTTCGAACATTTTTATCGGTGCAAACAGTCAAGAATGTACAAATCAAAAAACTTGCATAAATTGCGTGTTACACCTGTATCAAATATTTCCTTCAGTAGTTTCCTGCTGTACTCGTACACCAGTGTCTCTTTAAATAGCCATTGCACTAAATATGGAGTTCAAATTAAGGAACTATTAATGAACTTTTGTACTACAACTACATACAACTCAATCAAAAGAGGTCCAAAAATGAGGATTTTTAGGAACTAGACCTCGAGCTAGGTTTTTTATAGAATAAAAGTAAAAAGCGTGAAGGGTGAGGTGAAATGGTGTTTTAGCGCCAGTCGCTGGGATCTCAGTAGTAGATTAACTAATCGAGACCTTGACCCTGGCTGTGACGCTACCGTGGCTGGGCTCGAACCCTGACCACACTGAGCTTCTGACACCATGAGTCAGCTGGATTACACCACGACGCCACAGCGTGTCAAAGTTTTGGTTTATAAGAATGTTTCGAATAAGAACAGAACTGAAACTATCTTCAAAGTTTCGTGATGTCATTTAATGTAGCTATTCACGCTCATTAAATTCAAAAGTGCTTCTCTATCAGTGAATGTTTAGCGTAAATTTGTTTTCCGGTGATTTTGTCGGATTTTGTCACACTGAAAGATCAAATTAAAGTCAAGCGCATGTGTTATCAACTGTCCCAATTAAACTGGATTAAACTAGCTTGTTTGAGTAGCTGATTCAACCTATTTGCCCAGTATCAACATTTCAAAAATCTTTTTCACAGAGCAACGGCGGTTAGTTTGTCAAAACTTAGTTAGTTAGCTAGTAGGATATTTTGCTAGTTAGTTGGCTTGTTAGTTGGTTAGTTTGCTAATTGGTCAGTTAGTTAGTTTTACAGTTAGATAGGTAGCTATTTAGGACAGTCAGTTAATGAGTTAGTTAAGTAGTTTGTTTGCTAGATAATTAGTTTAGTTAAAGTTAGCTAGTTAGCTTGTTAGTTAATTAGATATATAGTTAGTTAGTTAGTTAGTTAGTTAGTTAGTTAGTTAGTTAGTTATTAGTTAGTTAGTTAGTTAGTTAGTTAGTTAGTTGATTAGTTAGTTGGTAAGTTAGTTATTGAGTTAGTTGGTTAGTTATCTAGGTGGTTAGTTAGTTAGTTAGATAGTTAGCTAGTTAGTTATTTTGGTAATTACTAAGGCATTTAGCTAGTTAGTTAGTCAATAAGTCAGTTAGTCAGTCGGTCAGTTATTTAGTTAGTCAGTTAGTTAGTAAGTAAGTAAGTAAGTTAGTTAGTTAGTTGGATAGTTAGTTAGTTAGCTTGTCATTTAGTTAGTTAGTTAATTAGTCAGTAAGTCAGTTATTCAGTTAGTCAGTTAGTTAGTTGGTTAGTTAAATAGTTAGTTAGTTAGTTAGTTAGTTAGTTAGTTAGTTAGTTAGTTAGTTAGTTAGTTAGTTAGTTAGTTAGTTAGTTAGTTAGTTAGTTAGTTAGTTAGTTAGTTAGTTAGTTAGTTAGTTAGTTAGTTAGTTAGTTGGTTAGTTAGTTAGTTAGTTAGTTAGTTAGTTAGTTAGTTAGTTAGTTAGTTAATTAGTTAGTTAGTCAGTAAGTAAGTTAGTTATTAAGATAGTTAGTTAGTTAGTTAGTTAGTTAGTTAGTTAGTTAGTTAGGTTAGGAAGTTTAGCTAGTTACGTAACCAAAATGAGGCTGAATATAGCAATTAGATGCCTTGGAAACGAGACTGTGTTGGCTGTTTTCATCATGTTTTTAGAGAGAATTTTCTCGCGCTTTTTGAATCAAAGAGTTACTTCATAAGGTCAAAGTCATCTAATAAATTCGTGTAGCGTGGATGGAGCAGCTGTCATTTTCTCATTCGTATTTCAGTGTATGATCGATCTCTGTATTCGAAAGTCGAATTCTCGATTTTAACTGATACTTAATTTATCAATTTCGTTGTTTTTAAAGGCAGTACCATGGAAGACGGTTGGCCATCATACGAATCAAGGGTATGTTTGTTGTTCTTGTTGTTATTTACTTTATGTCATTTTTGTTTTATTTATTGTTTACTTGCGGTGGCCTTACGTATTTTTGTGTTCTTTAATCTACAGTCGATCACGATAAACATTCTCAATAGTTTGTCGGCCTCGGCATCTAAATAACGTGCACCTCAAACGATATAAAATTTTTCGTGTTTTCTACACCTATTTTGTCTCAAAGAAAAGCCTAGCTCAAAACCTAGTTCTAAGGATTTTTGACCCTTATTAAGTACTAGAAGTTTCTTAGAGCTTTTTCAAATTAGCAAGTATGTCAATTTGTCAAAAAAATCTGCGCTTCCACCTTTGCAATAAATAAGAAAGAAACCACACTTCTCATTGCCCGATGATGGGAGAGGGATCTCTCCCGAAACTTTGCCCTACTAATTATCAAAGGCTAGTCATGATAAAGTGATGATTATCATGTCTAATAGAGCTCAATGAAATTGACGATTAACTCTCCAAGTCATACAGCCAAAATTGTCCACCGTTTGGCTTTGTGTTTCGACTTTGTGGAACCTTCTTCATTCATGAAAGGCGAGCACTAGGATAGATTTTTCCACAAGTGGCATACCCAGCTGATGGGATTCGAACCTGGACTGTATGATCAGAAAGCCAACGACATTTCGACTGAGCTAAACAGCTCTTGAAATCACTGAGTAACTCTCCGAAAATGCAGCTCACTCAAGCCTCTTTTCCTTTTTGACTTTGTTTTTTGGCTATATTTTCTTAAAATAGCCAAAACCCAAGGCCAGACTGGAAGAGAGCCTTGCGCTGTATAACTTGGAGAGTCACTCGGTGATTTTATTGAGCTCTTTAGCTCAGTGTAAACGTCTGTGGATCTCTGGTCATTCAGTCAGGTTGGAATCCCATCTATTGTGGTGTGCTACTTGTGGAAAATCTATCCTAATTTTATGCATGGTACTGAAAAAGACTCGTATCCAAAACATAAAGCCAGTTGGGGTGAGAACCTTTGCTGTATGACTTGTCGAGTTCTGGACCATTTCAATGAGCTCTATATCTCTGTGAAATTGTCGTTGGATCTCTGATCATGCATATGTCCATATTCAAATCCCAGTTGTATGCAACTCGTGAAAAAATCCATCCTAGTATTTGCCTAGTGTTTGTCAACCTACTATACTCGATCTTGTTGTCTCTAGATTATTAAACCATATCTTAGTTATCCCCCCTGTTTTTTGTCTATCCAATTGAGAATGTGAATAACGAAACACTTTTGCCGGGGGTATTAATGTTTATGCTTTAATTCGCAGAGTTTCGATGGTCAAAACAGTGGCCTGTTTGGAGATGACGAATCGGAGTTATTGTCGAGCTCAAGAAAAGCGTTATCGACATCTAATTTCACCAATGTTTCAGGTAAAACAATTTTAAAGTTTGATTTAAACATTGTTAGCAATAAAACGTTTCGAAACATTAGGAACCCCAGGCCCCAAATCGAGTTTTCTCTAATCTCAACCGTCAAATCGATTTGGGCCCTGGTACCGGCCACAAAATCTGCCAAAATACTGGCAATTTTGGCCTAGGCATCAAAACAAGATGTAGATTCCGAAAGCAGATGATCTTAGAAAGGAAATTCAAAGAATTTCATTGATACCTGTAAGGCAAGATACAATATCTCATGTAGCATCATTTTTTGGTTTTTTCACATGTTTTTCACACAGTTTTCGGCCTATTTTGGTGTGAAATTTTGAAGAAACTGTGACGTCACTTAAGATTTCTATTGTTTGAACAGCCAATCAAATTGCGAATAGACAAGGCCGATACCAGGGTCGAACATGGAGAGCGGAGTTTCACGTAGAGGCCTATTCACCCTGGGGACGAGGTTGTAGGAACCGGTCATTATCTATGATCGGGGTGGGGACTGAAAAGAAAATTGTGGGGTAACTGAAACATTTAGTTGTATTAGGTGGGGTAACCAAAAATATTTTGAACAAAAGGGTATTTTTCATCGCAAAACCTGGTTCAGTCACGTCATTGATATGAGAAAGAACCCGCAGAAAAATGCCCACGCTTCTTGCTTTGAAGGAATTAATTGCATTTTTATTATTATAGGTTCAAGGGTAGGTTAACTTTTTTGGTTTTTCAGTAATGGGGCAAAGACATTTGTACTGCAAAATTATTGGGGTAAAATTTTTTTGATGCGGCTAAGTACTTTCTCTTCGGCCCCCACCCCGATTCTAGACTTATGACCGGTCCTAGACTTATTAACGAGTCCCACTCTTCGCAAACAGCAACAACAACAATCATGCAGATGTTTGCTGCTTTCTCAGAGTGCTTTGCTAGTTTGAGCGTCCAGCATAGACTCAATAGTGATAACTACGGCTCATGTAATAAGTCTGAGCTCAGTAACGTCGTTGACAACGGGGGCGCTTCCCTTTCAACGCTATGGTGACGCTTATGATGATATCGGAACATGTTTTCAGTAGCTATGTCGGCCGAGATCGATCAGAAAAAGTTCAAATTGGTTAAACATTTTGAACGACGCCATCGCGTACGGGTCTGTGGCGATGTAATGGGAACATGAATTTCGATATTAGGAACATGTTTGTGGTATGCCAAACGATCAAACATTATTTGTCAAACATTTGATATTTTGTTATCAAGTGAAAAGTTTTACCGTCTGACCGCGTCACAAAACATTGCTCGGTAAACATTTTAATCGTGCAACAAGTCCAAATTATTTTTGCTTGCAAAACAATTTTTTGTGACGCGGTCAAACATTAAAAAATCTCTTGACAAGCAAATATCATTTTGCCACGGCCTTAGTTTCTGCTTTGAAGAGACTTTTCCCGACGAATTTTCCAGGTTTCTTAAATATTGAGGGTGTCTAGAAACAAACTTTAGACACTGTCTAAAGTTTCCGAAAAAAACTGTTTAGAGCGGTTTTAAGGTCTGATAATTAAACACTGCTGACGCAACAGCTTCGAATCACTTCGAATTGAGTACATGTTTAATACGTCATTAATTCGAAATAAGAATATTCAAAACTCACGTGTTGCTGAATGGGTTTCTTGATCACCAATGATTCACTGAAACGAGGTTTCTTCTGAAATGACAGCAACTAGTTTCACAAGTTGTAAAATGGGTCTAAGAACTTTGTGTGTTTTGCGTTAAACTAGGCCCATTTTTCCGGTCATAAAACCGCGCAAGTTCTGAGAAAATACAATTTTGTAGCTACCATACCAAAGGCATTTCTGTGAGGTATAGTGAAGATTGATAAACTTATTCAATTGCTTGGAATTTCAAAATGCTGAATGTACAGATACAATTATAGTACACTGATTTAGGCCCATGTATTTTGTTTCAAAACATCGACCAAAATTCTATTTGCAGTGTTTAAAACGTGTAATTTCGTACCACATTATGATGCATACTTATCCACGTCCAGTTTAAGGAAACTTTAGTGTGTCGCAGGCAAAGTGAAGAACATCGCGCTTTTCTTTTTTTTGGCCCAAATTCTGCTCTGAAAATATCACTGAAAGTTCTTAGTAGCTTATAAAACCTTCGATTTGTAACATAGCGATAACCTTTTTCCTTACACTTTGATGTAAAGGAACTTTGGGTGTGGTAGACTTGAAGTTTCGAAATTCTTTACATCGAAGAACATTTTATTTTCGTTTGCAGTTAGGCCAGATGATTTCTTGTCTGGAAATCCATGAAAGTTTACTAAAATCTTAAAGAACTTGTTATTTCGTACCTTACAAAGTTATCTCTTTCGGTGTGATATATAGGCCAGTTTGAAGTTCTTTATGTGTCATAGGCTTGAAATTTCAAACTGAACAGTACTTTCGACATGAAATTGCTCAAAACTCGACTGTCTGGCACAAATTCAGATGCTGAAGATGTTCAGCTGTTTAGAGATAAAGAAGATAGAAAATTGTGGAAATTTCAGGTGTTTTTGGTCAAAATTTTCAGCTGTACTCAAACACAATCCTACACCTGCTATTTTGGCCTATTTTTATAAGCATGTTCACTGCTAATGATTTCCACTATTAATTTCAACCATGTTGACTCTACTGTGCGCTATGTCGTGCCCAGGACCCAAAGGCATCCCATCGATTCTCAATTAGACTAACTAATAGCATACACTTATTCCACGAGTCGTGCTTCTCCCTCCTTAGCCAAATCTGACGTAGATAGGTCGCGCAGAACTACACTGTGCATTGTGCACTGTGCAAGCTACACTTTACTGCACTACGGTACAGAAGCTACAGGACAGAGACAGACTACGCTATACCATACTGCGCTATACGACACTACACTACACAATATCACTACGGTAACTACAGTATAGATACTACTAGACCACTACACTATAGTATAGTATAGTACACTACACAATATCAGAAACTACAGGATACACTACGCTACACCATACTACACTATACGATACACACTACACAATATTGAACTACACTTTACTGCACTGCGGCACAGAAGCTACAGGACAGACTACGCTATACCATACTGCGCTATACGACACTACACTACACAATATCAAACTACACTTTACTGCACTGCGGTACAGAAGCCACAGGACAGACAACGCTATACCATACTGCGCAAAACGACACTACACTACACAATTTCAAACTACACTTTACTGCACTGCGGTACAGAAGCTACAGGACACACTACGCTACACCATACTACACTATACGACACTACACTACACAATATCAAACTATACTTTACTGCACTGCGGTACAGAAGCTACAGGACAGACTACGCTATTCCATACTGCGCTATACGACACTACACTACACAATATCAAACTACACTTTACTGCACTGCGGTACAGAAGCTACAGGACAGACTACGCTATTCCATACTGCGCTATACGACACTACACTACACAATATCAAACTACACTTTACTGCACTGCGGTACAGAAGCTACAGGACACACTACGCTATACTACACTATACCATACTACATCACTGTACACTACACTACATGATACTGCACTTAGTAAACCACAGAAATTTCAGTACCTTTCTCTTTACTGAACTACACTGCATCACACCATACACTATCAAAACACTTTATTGATTACTTGACTCCCGTCTTTGAAGAGCCTGACCCCCATCTTTGAGCGTGCGGAATAGCGTATTTAGATAATCAATAATTTAGTGTTTTGCGAGACTCAAGACATCTGCCTTTCGGTTTCTATAAAATTTGCCGCGCGAATCGTAAATTATTAATGAGTTGAAGGCATGAAATTCTAACTAATGTTGCATGAATAACAACTAACAATGACGATGACACATGGACCGGGGTCTTTTTTAATGGATTTGACTAGATTGTGAATTTCTTGTAATTACAATAATTTTCAATGTTAAGCCCTGGCCAAAAGATCAAACATTGTTGATCAAACATTGGAGATTTGCTTGTCAAGCAAAATGTTTGACCGTTTGGCAATGTCCAAAAACATTACTCGTCCAACATAGTTTGCTTGCGTAACATATTTCTCTGTAGCTGGGATGACCATATCAAGGGGTGGGCCTGTCTGAAAATTGGCTGGGGCTGAAAATAACCACTAGGGACAAAAAAGCCTTCTTGCAGGGGCCACCCTCTCATTGCAAGTAAAAAGGCCCTATTATAGAATATAGCTGGGTACGTTTTGCTAAAGGTGTGAAATGCAAACAGATAAACCTGTGAGAAGTCTGTTTACTTTTCCACACCTGCTAACAATTGCTTATGTTCATGAGTAGTCACGTTTGCACTGATGTAAACAGGATAAAATTTTGTTCGTGTTTCGCGTATCAGTTAGTAACTGCGTGCAGAGGGCTTTCTTAAATCTGTTTTCATTCATGAACTTCGTTTTGAATGTTTATGATGGTCCTTTCGCCCGTGGTTTCATTACAACATACTACACTTTACTACACTTAACTGCATTACAGAAGCTACAAATACTACACTTTTCAGCAGTACATTACACCATACTACGCTTCCCTACACCAAACTATACCTAACTACATAAAGCTACTACACTTAACTACACAAAACTACTAAACTTTACTACAAAAACTATTAAATTTAACTACACAAACCTACTACACTTTACTACACAAAACTACTACACTTAACTACACAAAATTACTACACTTTACTACACAAACTACTAAACTTTACTACACAAAACTACTACACTTAACTACACAAAACTACTACTACACTCACTTTGACTACACAAAACTACTACGTTTAACTACACCAAACTACTACACTTAACTACGCAAAACTACTACACTTAACTACACAAGACTACTACACTTAACTACACAAAACTACTAAACTTAACTACACAAATACTACATTTAACTACACCAAACTACTACACTTAACTACGCAAAACTACTACACTTAACTACACAAGACTACTACACTTAACTACACAAAACTACTAAACTTAACTACACAAATACTACATTTAACTAAACCAAACTACTACACTTAACTACACAAAACTACTACACTTAACTACGCAAAACTACTACACTTAACTACACAAAACTACTAAACTTTACTACAAAAACTACTACACTTAACTACACAAAATTACTTCACTTTACTACACAAAGCTACTAAACTTAACTACACAAAACTACTACACTTAACTACACAAAACTACTAAACTTTACTACAAAAACTATTAAATTTAACTACACAAACCTACTACACTTAACTACACAAAACTACTACACTTAACTACACAAAATTACTTCACTTTACTACACAAAGCTACTAAACTTAACTACACAAAACTACTACACTTAACTACACAAAACTACTAAACTTTACTACACAAAACTACTACACTTAACTACACAAAATTACTTCACTTTACTACACAAAATTACTTCACTTTACTACACAAAACTACTAAATTTAACTACACAAAACTACTAAACTTTACTACACAAAACTACTAAACTTTACTACACAAAACTACTACACTTAACTACACAAAATTACTTCACTTTACTACACAAAACTACTACTACACTCACTTTGACTACACAAAACTGCAAACAGTACACTACGCTTTACGACACTTTACTACACTAAATTATAGAACACTTAGGAAACTACACTACACTATCCTTAACTGTACTAGCTTTACCATACTACACTATACTACACAATATATAGCTCAATATCTCCAATATTTAATTCTCTTTTTTTTGACGTTCACAGGAAAATCGAAAGACCCATTCTCGGCAATGTTATTCCCTGGTTCTAGTCAGGTGAGTTACGTTCTTAAAAATCGTTTTCCAGATGTATGTCTTAAACCTCATTTCTGCTTTGAACGTTCCCCCTGGTTCAACAATGGCTGGAAGAAGATGGATGCAGCCAGGACCACTGATCTCTAAAAAGACTGGATCGAGCTGTCTGTTGTTCTACGATAGTGAGGGCAATGTGAGCTCGACTGTCATTTTGATTCGTTCTTAGATCCTAGTAGTTTTGAGCATAAATATTGTAATAGAAAGTCTGTTTGTTTCTGATTGTTTTATTCCCATTTGCAGGGTATCGGCAGTTTTCAAAGCGGAAGTGACGTAGGATTATCAAGCCCAGACTGTAAGTATTAGCTAGCTTCTTTTGATTTTTTTATTGCATTGAATAGCAGATGCTAGTCGCTCCCTACTTCCTCTGTGAAGGTGCTGTGGCGTTGTGGTGTAATCCAGCTGACTCGTGGTGTCAGGAGCTCAGCGTTGTCAGGGTTCGAGCCAAGCCAACGTAGCGTCACAGCCAGGGTCGAGGTCTCGATTAGTAAACCTAATGCTGAGATCCTAGCGACTGGCGCTAAAACCTTCACCTTCATCCTTGAAAAGACCTCTACTCGTAACTTTGATGTCCGTAAATTTCGTAAATTTGATTGGATGCTCAAACAATAGATCTTTTAAAGAGGTCTGGGTCGGCATGAAATTTTTCTGGAAGATGGCGAACATTTTTAGTGTTGGCCATCTGCACTGACCAGATGTATTTTGAAATTTGCCTGCTCAAACAACAGGCCTTTTCAGAGAGGTTTGAGTCGGCGTGTCTTTTTTCTGGAAGATGGGGTAGGTCTGGAGTGGGAATCCTCTACACGTACAACGCTTATGATTGCAGTCGCTGGTAGTGCAACAAATTTTACTTCCAATTCCCCATGACACTTTCTTTATTTGAAAAGCAACTGGTCAATAACCAACTAGGGCTGAAATTTTGCTAATCGTTTTGGTTAAGATAGCTTTCCTTAAAAAGTACATCGTTGCAAACTTGTCCATTACATTGAAAAGCAAGAAAAGAGCGAAAATAAGAGTTTTTAGGGGATACCAGTCATACTGTGAGGGCTGAAATACTGGATATTTTTAGCACCTTGAGGGCTGGACCAAAAGTCCAGTTGCTTATTTAAAAAAGTGTATTTGGAGTAAAAGTGGAAAGAGGGATTCAATTCCAACCTTATCTGCTCAAAGAGGCATAATATCTGGTTTTATCTCATCTCTTCTGTATCGTTGTTTCATCAATCGAGAAAACATTTCATACGAACTGTGGTGCTACCTATTTTGAATAAGTTTTTAAATGATTTTTTTGGTTATTTTTTAGGGAGACGATATAAATCCGGCAGTAAAAATAATGGAGCGATTCGTTCAGTAAGTTCCTATTTCTTCTATACATCACCATTCTTATCAACCGACCTGCCTACAATCGCGGACAAAACTCATGAGACTAACAGGAAAAATGCTCTTCTTACAAAACATATCGTCCCCCTTCCCCCAAATCAATGTTGTTTTCGCAAACGAAAAACAGATGAAAGTAAAAGACAATCTGTAGAACATCAAAGAACCCCAACATTGGATTGGGGGAGGGGGGAATTCATTTTCTTCCTATTTTTTACAAAGTATTTCTAAATTGATGAAACTTTATGGAAGTCTCATTGAGTTTTGTCCGGGATTGTAGACTTAACCAAGACGTTTGTTGACCTTCCTATGTAGACCACAGGAGTCGTAGTTTTCGCTCCTTAGGCCAATCTGATAGATAAGTCGCTCAGAACCACTCTGAGCATTAGGCCTTCAATTTTTAGGCAAATTGCTGCTGTTGCTTTTTGCATAGAATGGGACATACGTAAAGAGACTAAGGCCTGCCTAGGCCTTTCCTCTGCGTGAAGAAATTGCCCAGCTGTCCGTCTTTTTTGACGTCAAATAAACAAGCAAGATAGTCGTCCTAAAACCACCCTTATAATAGACTTTGCTTTCTTATTGATAGTAGGGTTTCTTATCTTTCGGCACAGTAGATTATTCGGATAAAGATGACGTCAGGTGGCATCATGCATTGCGCTCAAGCAAACATAGCAAGGGAGGGAGTGCTGTGCGAACGAAGCTTTGGTCTAACCAGATTAGTGAGTGAGTTAGCCTCTAGGCCTCTCTGACATCGACACAAGTAACATTTCTTCCCGTTGTTGCTCAAGCATTGAATCTCTGTAAATTTTGCTACGCAGCACAATGCATCATAGTCGAAGGCCTTCGACGCCATCTATTTTAAACGCGTTTGAGATCTGGGAACGAGGTTAAAGACCCTGTTATAAGTCTACCAAATCTGCTGCTTTTTGGAGTAGAGTGTTTTGAACGGCTTCCAAACATGCAAAACCTACAATTTTTCGGAATTAAGTACCGATAATAGACGAGAACTCCAAGTCTACAAATTCTACCGATTTCAGAATAGGTCCCAAGTAAAAACATCCCAAAATAACACGATTTAATTTCTCTGACGTTTATCTAATACCCTCTTCCTCAACGGTTTAGTATCTGAAGCCAACTTCCTCTAGATTTTCAAAATGGCGTGCCCCTACTTAGAAACTAACCATATTCTTTTCGCAGTAACTTTTCACCATATTAAATACTTAGATTTGCTTTCTTTTCTAATCTCTTCCATGGTGAAGGGATAAAACTTAATTTTTGTATCAGGATATAGGCTGACCACAACGAACATCGTTATTTTGAGTCTCAAAGTTTGGTAGATTTTTAAGCACTTTCTTATAAAAAAATTATTTAAAATGTGTAGTGAGTCTATAGACGTATTAAATTCCACCCACTTTTTCGGAAACAGTTACTAACAACTACAACGACATAATTGCTCTTTCCTCAGTGTGGTTGAGTGGTTGAGAGAGTATTTGGAGTGGGGTGGTGGAGTGCGAAGAAGCGTAGACTACGACGAATGTGATAAGTCTAGTGAGTCTAACTGATCAGTGTCTTTCCTATAGGTCACGTGACATTAATTTAACAAAAGGTCACGTGATTACGTTTATTTCGATCACATTTAGCGTGATGTTGTGTGTTTGCAAAAGTCGTGTTTTCGTTTATGAAAGAGATTTTTTAATGACAAGGAGATCTCAATGTGTTTGTTATACTCAAATCACCTGCTGATTCGATAGTGGATGAATTTTAACATCAAAATGGCTAAGTTCATATTCAGTATGCCGGTACGTGGTAAAGATATTTTCCTTAGGCCGTAGATCATGTAGCTACTTCATTCACACATTTCCTCAGAACTTATAGCATTTCCTCAGAACTTATAGCACTTCCTCGTCTATGAACCCGAGCAAAAACTTGCCATTTACTAGTTAAATTGACGAATTTGCAATAATGGTAGTAAATCAACTAAGAAAGAACTACGAAGAACTCGACTTGTAGGAGCTTGCAGTTACAGGCTACATACTTCTATACCTTACTGCAGTACAGGAACTTTATGTTTACTTTAAGTTTGCTGCTTATTCAACTACAAAGCTTCAACCCAAAATGAGCTCTTTCAGAGTGTGTGGAGTTACGTTATTTAATCATGTTTAATTAATCATTTTACAAATGCCATTCATTTATCTAGTTTGCAAAGTTAGTATAGTAAAGTAGCTATGGTATAGTATGGTATACAGTAGCTATAGTTTAGTATAGTACTTTGCAACACTTCGCTTAGGTCACAGTTTTAACGTTTTTTCTTAATCTATAAACAAATGCATCGTTTTCCCAGGACTTGCTACATTTCCTTGAAAAGATCGTCAGTTATATTATATTGTTTTTTTTATATATAATTTGATATTATGATTGACGGGCGTTGTACTTAAAAATTTTCTTGAAGGCAAGCCCCCCAGATCCCCAGTTTGCTCCGGTCACTGATTGGAGGAAATACGGTACTGAACGTGATGCAAAACACGAAACCCGCTTGATGATCAGTATTTTGAGTTAATAGTTTTCTTTCGATTTTTAGGTTTATTCACCAAGCCCAGATGAAATGCTGTCACAAGGGGGTGACCCCAGTCTTCAATACTCATCCCCTAAAGGGGGCATCACAAGTGGGGAGTCATATTATATGGGTGAGTGTTCGTATTATTTAGCCTTTTGTTATTGTCTTCTGAATCGCCCGTTTTGATTCTGGTTGTCAAACTCGTTTACCCCTGAAATTCAGTATCGGGTCAGCATGATCTGGTGCTAAAACGTCGGAACTGATATCTTTAGCAGGAGGTAAAGCTGAGTTATTTCCTTCTACCCCTGGATTCTCCTTAGTCTCCATCATCACGGTCCTCCGATTGCTAATTTTATAGAATAACGGGGCCTAATGCACCTCATAAAGGTCTGGAGACAAGGGAATGAATCTTGGGGGACACTGAGAAACATAGTAACACGGTAGGGATTTATTGCCACCACTGTGAAGGAGCTCTGCTCCGCAAATCAGGGCAAATCTGTTTCCTATCAATTATCACGGATTACGTGACACTGTGAGGTGTAACTCATGGCCTCGATTCCGGTTTTGCCTGATACGTACTTTGACGAGCCAAGGGTGGTTTTTTTAGCGGCCATGTTGGGAGGGAACAGCGAACGATGGAGCCTTGGTGCTCGCCTTCAGAAACATAGGCAAGAAGCGGTGTGGCGCAGTGGTCAGGTCCTTCAGCTCACTATCGACGGGTTGTGGGTTCGAACCTCTCGACGAGGCCACTTTCTACAAACCTCCATCCAACTCAGCTGTCCATCCTCCCGAAGTCGGTAAATGAGTGCCCGGGATATTTGTTCTAGAATGTCAGCCTGAGGCACAAGATGCAGGCCCACATCACCACTGTTAGAACTCCTGACCTGCGTTAAAAACAAAGATTTCTTGCCCTTAAACAGTCTCTCATCAAATTTGGACGAACTGCAATATTGATCCTAGACCTTGAGAAAATGGGGGTTTAAGAAGATCTCTACGAAAATCGTCAGTCTCTTTCGCTCATAATAACTTTCAGTCCTAGGATCCCACTCTCTGCTCTTTAGATTATACCCGTGTGGTTTTGTCAGGCCAATTAGCTATTTCCTGTTCTTTGAAGGGTCAAGTAGATAACACATAAGGTCAATAGCTAATGAAAAACCACTTAAATTAGCTTAAGTACCAACACAGTCTTCCAGTCTTCCGACCAGACAGATTAATTGTTGGGGTTTGGGGTCGCTGTCGGGGGGATGATTCGTGAGTTATAGATGATTTGGGGCCCAGGATCAGCAAAGCCTCCTTTGTCAATGCTTCCTTTACTTTTGGGGTATGAAAACCTTTGCACTCTCCAGTCACAAGCCCAAACAGCTTCTGAAGGTGCTGTGGCATTGTGGTGTAGTCCAGCTGACTCATGGTGCCAGGCGCTCAGTGTGGTCAGGGTTCGAGTCCAACCACGGTACTGTAGCATCACATTCAGGGTTGAGGTCTCTACTAATGAGATCCTTGCGACTGGCGCTAAAAAACCATTTCACCTTCACCTTCTGAAAACATAAGTTGATCTTCTAACAAATAAATATTTGTGCGTTTTTAGGGTACTGAACATGATCTCGAATTAGCCCCCTGTACAAAGTTTTCGTTTTTCAAATGCCCCCCTGGGCAGTCTGAAAATTGGGGCGTTTGATCCTGTCCCTCTAAATAGCACCCGCACCCACAGTACCGTCGACAAAGGGGTCGGACGGGGTTTAGAGGTCCGGGGCCGGGCTGTAAAAGGACCAGCATAATTTAAAATCCTTTTAATGCTTCCCCCTAAAACCTCCTAAGGCCCGGTACGATTACACAACCACGGGAGCCGCCTCTGGACAGCCCGGCGTATCACATCTAAACCTAACTGTCTGACAATCTATCACCATCGGAAAATCAATCGATTTCGTTTTCAATTATGACGTAGTTTGTTGATGAGCCTCACTTTTCCTCCATTGGACCATCGAAAAAGAGGCTGACATTTTGACAAAAGAGCCGTGACTTTTAAGCCAATCAATTCTATTTTCTGTCGAAATCCTATTAACAGCTTGGTCACGCATGGGTCAAATGTGTTTCCTTGATAGACCAGCCACCAGCCCCTTGAACGTTAGAGACTAGCAGACCCCTGAAAGCCACAAGTTTGCAGTGGTTTGTCAATGGTTTTTATGGATGTTACAGGGTGGAAGTGTTGCAATGATTGACTTCTCGATTGATGAATTGTTGAAGATGTTGCCCACTGGAGGGTAGCATCTTCAACTAACCTTCATGTAGTGTCTTGTTATCTTAAATTGGTTGCTTGAATCCAAACGGGGGACGTAACTGTTTAAATTTTTCAATGCTTTCTCTTGAATCAAAATACTGAGTTAAAAGACCCCCGGAAAATGTTTCTTTTCATCTCCACTTGCAATTGGGAATTATGTACGGTGCAGGGGGTAAAAAGCGTTGAATCAAAAGCTTTGAATCAACTGATTTTTTTTAGACACTACTACTGTATCTTTTAAATATCTCAGAATTCTGGTTGCGACGCACTGCCCATCAGTCTAGTCTAGTCTGGAACCTACCTCAAAGGAGGAAACGATGAGTTCGTTTTTCTTTCTCCTTTTTTTCCTCTTTTGACTGCAATTGTAGTTCAGTTCACCCAACGGTTAGTAGGTGGGTGGACTGAAGTACAGGCGTACAGGCTTCGACACGACCTTTTTGGTGGTAAATAGGCTGAAATTGGTGCAAAACCAGAAAGATTTAGTCCCGTCTTTTCCTTGCTACATTTGATTGGTTTACAGTACACTTTTTTAATAAGCAACTTGACTTTCGTCCAGCCCTCAAAATTGCTTAAAATTTTGGACATTTCAGCCCTCAAAGTTGCTTAAAAGTTGCTTAACATTATTTGTATCTAACAACCACCCCTGACTTCGCGTGTCAAAATCGTCAACTGTCAGTCCTACAACACAACTTTTGGGAGACAGTAAGTGGAAAAACGTTAGCTATTAACAAACTTCAACATGCAAAACATAAGATCGAACAATTTCTTAACTATAAGAAAGAGTATAAGCTTGGTTGTTTAACTTCTTTGTTGCTTACAGTAATTCAATTGAGCCCTCAAGTTGCTTAATGTTAAGGTCAGTTCAGCCCTAGTTGATTATTGAGCGGTTGCTTATTAAAAAAAAGTGTATGACAAAGTGGGGTTGAGGGCTAAGGGGCTGACGTTTTTGTGGGATTAAGGTAATAAGGAAATAGGGATTCTTGCTTTTAATCATTTTGTTTGTGCTTTTGCTTGACAAATTAAAAAGCCACGCAATTTTGCAACTTTGTAATGGATTACAGATTTTATTTAAATGAAAATTATGGACGAAACTTGATACAATATAATAACATATGTAAGTGATACTCTTTGAGTGAAAATTTCACGGATTTTTGTTGGATTTTTGTTCTTTTTTGTCGAGTTCTGTTATTTCATTGCTGTACTGCAAATTTAGTTCTAATTTTCGAGATGACAAAGTTAAGAAACGTAGTTATTGGCAAATTATAAGATTATCTTTTTTATGAGAACTAACCAGTTGATTTCAAACTGACGATTGTGGTCGTGAATTTTTGCCCATTTTCAGGCTAAAATAACACTAGCATTTTTTCAGTTAACTTTTTTAGACCCTTTAGAGAGTTACTGATTAAATTTCAGTTTATCTCTTGACGTGCATGTGTAGATTAATAATATATTAAATTTGATATGTTAATTTTATATAAACCTTTATATATTAAATTTCCTTAAAAATTTTGACTTGCTACACTTTGTATCACAAGCAGAATCAGTGTCGTCATAAAATAAAACATATATATATATAGCTATACATGCGTTCCATGAACACCCTCTCATTATGTCCTTCGGACATAAAAATAACGTCTAATCTATTAAACTTAGTTTAAAACAGGTTAAATAATACACTACAGCTAAAATTGAAAATATTAAAAAAATAAGCAATTTGATGGAACCGAGCATTTGACTCTACAAATGGTGTACGAGATTCCTCTAGAAAAGAAAAGATTGCAAAGGGATTTCCGTGAAATCAATAGAATTTGCGGCAAGGGTGCACGAGATTCCCAACGAGTTAATTGCCATTCGTTCAGAATTTAGCAGACTTTTTTGCTTGCTGCTAAAGGTCACCCAAACGCCGGCAAATTTTTGTTGGTAGCGTTAAGGCCCTCGTTTCCAAGGCCTTCAAAGGCATAATTTAGAAAATTGGCTAAGGAGTTTGAAAAAATTTAGGCCCTGGCCAAACGATCAAACATTGTTTGTCAAACATTTTCAGTTTGCTTGTCAAACTAAATGTCTCCTTTGGTCAATCGCAAAACATTGCTTGTAATACACGCTTTTTTTTATAAGGAACCTACCTCAAGGCCTAGTTCTTAAAGTTCCTTATCTTTGGGCCTCTTTTGAGGCAATTGTAGTTCCAAAAGTTCCTTAATAGTTCCTTAATTTTAAGTGCACATACAGTGGTCTTAACAACAAAAGAGAGACATTTGCATGTGAGCAAAGCTCGAGACTACTCAAAGAAACATTGTACATGCTTAACGTGCAATTTATGTGATTTACGATTGCAAATGAATGGAACCGGCTTTCTAATTCTTGATTATTAGCAGTGATAAAAGTATTCAACATTCAAAAGTTCCTTAATGATTTTCTCTTTAGTAGTATAAGTTCTTTAAATTTTCGGGCCTTCTACATGTAGGTTCCTTATAAAGTGGTTCCTTATAAAAAAAAAAGCGTGTACATCGTTTTTCTCGTAACAGGTAGAAAATGTCTTTGAAATTTTTCAAAAACATGGTACAACAAATTGAGATTATTTTCCTTGTCAAGCAATGTTTTGTGATGTAACCAAACGGCCAAACATTGCTTGTAAAGCAAATTGCAAATGTTGGACCAACAATGTTTGATCATTTAGACGGAGACTTAGGAAGGAAGGTTCCATTTAGTTAGGATGTAAATGAATTTTTGTGCAGGGGAGAGAACGCTAAAGTTTTTCGCCTTTTCCGCCAAGCTTGAGATTAATTTAATTTATGTCGTAAATTACACTAATAAGCAACCGCTCAATAATCAACTAGGGCTGAACTGACCTTAACATTAAGCAACTTGAAGGCTCATTTGAATTATTGTAAGCAACTAAGAAGTCAAACAACCAAGCTTATACGCTTTCTTGTTCTTAGAAAATTGTTTGTTCTTATGTTTTGCATGTCGAAGTTTGTTAATAGCTAACGTTTTTCCACTTACTGTCTCCCAAAAGTCGTGTTGTAGGCCTAACAGTTGACGATTTTGACCCGCGAAGTCAGGGGTGGTTGTTAGGTACAAAAATGTTAAGCAACTTTTACGCAACTTTGAGGGCTGAAATGTCTAAAATTTTAAGCAACTTTGAGGGCTGGACAAAAGTCCAGTTGCTTATTAAAAAAGTGTAGGTATTGTACTAGGACAGCATATTCAGACAAGATCCATCATCCATGAAGAAACGTAACTGGATTGTTTATTTCTTTTAATGATTAACATTGTTATAAAAGAGTATGGAGTATTTTCGCATGTTTCCGTTACTTTTCGTTGGAACAACGAAGATCGGTCAACAGCCGTCGCCAGAATCCGAAAATTTTTGCACCTCTTGTCGTGAATTTGTTTTTGTTTTTTTTTTCAGCTGTTAATAATCGCACTTCTGATTATGGATATAGTAAATGATAACAGATAAAGAAACTTTAATATGTTTTTTAGTTTTATTTTTGAAAATAATTTGCACTTTTTAAGGACATATGCCTGAAGGATGAACGTGTGTCGGCAAAAAACATTCTCTAAGATTTCTGAGTGTCAGGACAGAGTGACAGGGTCTCTTGAATTGCGTTACTATCTTGTGAATTCGTTATATCTCATCATGATCATGATAATCATTATCAACGTCAACATTGATAATCATGATCATAATCATCATCTTCATCGATCTGCCATCATCATTATCGTCATCATGGTCATTATCATCATCGCCATCATCATCTATCTTAATCATCATGATCGTGATCATCATCAACAACAGCAACAACATCATCATCATCATCATCATCGTCATCGATCCGAGCATCGATCTATCATCATTACCATCATCATCAACAACAACATCCTCATCCTCACCAATAATTTTCATAATCATCGTTTGTATTTCTTACTTTCTAGATCATGGCTCACCGGACCCCTGGGGACATCACATAACAAATAGCAGAACACAGCAAGGTCCTTCTGTTCCAGGGGGTTATGCTGGAATTCAAGCAGAAATGGTAAGTATCTTGTTGATTATTGGCTTTTGTATATAGAACTTTCTTTCCACCATTCTTAATGATTGTGTCTGTTTCAATTAAACGCCCAAGGCAACTGATTCCGCTTCTGTCTTTTTTCAGTCATCAGCGCAAGTACAACCATCGTCACCATATATGTATACATCAATTTCACCCCCTGTCAATGGAGGTAAGATGCATCACATTACCTTAAGTTTACAAATAAATTAGGGGGTTATTCATCAAATATTTTCTACATTTGATTCATTTTGAATCTTTTTCCCAGCAGTTGCAACATCTAGATTAGGGAATGCAGGAACATCACAAACAGCAGATGCCCTTGGGAAGGCGCTTGCTTCAGTAAGTCTTATTGACCTTTTACTTTGACCATTACCAATAACCTCTATGACCGTGTCCTGTGACCTGTGATCTTTTCCCATGACCCTTGACCTCATTGAAACTGTTCCTGCCAAATGACCTGATGACATTTGTCCCTGAGCAACACATTTTGCCTTTGACCTATGACCTTTAGTACCCTGTCAACTTAAGATGACCCATGACCTTTGTTTCGTAACTTTTAGGGTGTGAAGTACTTATTATCTCAGGACTGCACCTTGACCTTTTGCTATCGGCACTGTTTTGCCCCCGTGCTGATATCAAAGACCGAATTATTTTTTATAAAATGTCCTTTTTTCCTCAGATGTATTCAACAGACACACATTCAAATCCAAGTTATTCATCTACACCTTCGACCCCTGTGGCCTCACCTCCACCTCTTATTAGCGACAGAGCTCTAACAGGTATGGTGTCTTTTTTGCACAACGTCTAACTCCTTTACACATTGAATTCTATATCGTCTACATTTCATTTATGCTTTCTGCGAATATGCTTTTCTATTGTCTCTCTTATTTAAGAATCCGAATTCCGTGTTGCTCCAAATTGTCTTTCCTATAGTCTACTTATATCGACAGAAAATGTTCTTCAACTGTCTACCTCCAACTGTCTACCTTTAACAGTCTACGCCTAAAAGAGCCATACTAATTTCTGCCATGTCAACAGAAAATGTTCTTCGACAGTCTACCCTTAAAAGAGCCATACAAATTGTCTACCTTGTCGATAGAAAATGTATCTCAACAGTCTACCCTTAAAAGAGCCAAACTAATTTTCTGCCATGTCAACAGAAAATGTTCTTCGACAGTCTACCCATAAAAGAGCCATACAAATTGTCTACCATGTCGATGGAAAGTATATCTCGACAGTCTACCCTTAAAAGAGCCATACTAATTTTCTGCCATGTCTACAGAAAATGTTCTTTAACTGTCTAGCGGGTCGCTATATAATTGTCCATTTCTTGTAAGCAACATTGATATCTCTGCTTTGATTGTAAACTTTATCACTATTTGTCACTTTTAGGTGCAGCGTCGGCCGCACCACCGTCTGGAAATGCATGGGCACCAACAGCGCAGACTCAATCACCACCATACGATAATCTACATACACTTGTAAGTTGTGTTACATTTAGATTTGCATTCATATAAGAGTTCGTTGCTTGTATTTCAGCAACACCCAGGTCTTATGATACATTTAAATCCGTATAGTTGTCAATGCGTGAAATATCACTGTTAGTGGCCAGTTAATTATCATCGATCCCATCTGAGGTGCCTAAAAATTTCAGACAAATTTTAGTACGCCAAGAATGAGTTTATAGTATGTTCAGTAGTTTAATTTTTTCAATAATCACAAGAAATAGGTGTATTATTCTCAGTAGTTTATTGCTAAAGCCATTATCGAACATTTTGAGCCTAAGTGAATACAAGATGAAAAAGCTTTCAGTATACTTAGAAATGAGTTATATTGACAGTGGTTTATTCCTTCAATCACTACCTGACGTTTTTATTACTCTGAAAAGTGTCAAACGACAAAGCTTTCAGTATGCTAAAAATGAGTTTATATGTTCAGTAGTTAATTCCCTCAGTCAATATATGATGTGACATACTCTTAAAAGTACTAGATGATAAAACTTTCAGTGTGTTCAATTTATATTTTCAGCTGTTTATTGTTTCAGTCGCTATCTGACGTTTCATAATAATTGTCAGACGATGTTATCAGTGTACCACGAAATGGCGTTATTGCTTTTTAGTAACCTTGTAATTAATCGCCTCCATTTTTTCAACACACAGAGCAGAATGGAAGAGAGGCTGGATGACGCAATTTGGGTTTTGAAGAGTCATGCTGAGAATCCGAGCATGCGTGGTGTAGCAAATCTTGGCTATCCTGCTGCCGCGTATCCACAAGGAATGACTGAAGCACTGCAGGTATTGCACCTTTTCAACCTCGTTTTCAAAATTAGAGCCTTAAGAGACTCGTTTTCAAAATTTACTAACATTCACAAATGTTGGCCTCAGATTCGGACTAAGCACATGAAATTTAGTGCTAAGGCAAATTTTCTTGCTTCTAGCCCTTACAATGTTGATTTTATAGCGAAAAAAGTTTGAAAACTTATAACAAATGTGCAAGATTTTTATGAAAACAGAAGGATCTCCGAGGGATTTCTGTGAAAACAATAGGCTTTCTAACTAGGGTGTGATGAGATTTTCAAGGAGTGAATCGCCCCTCGATCTGGGGCAGAGTAGATATTTAAAAACTGAGCTCATCAACAAACTTTTTCCTTCTAGAGCCAACCAGTGGTAGCAAATGAAAATGATATCGAGGCAACCAGTAATATTCTTTCAAACAGCGCACTGCCATCACATGACAATTCCACACCCTCTGACGCAGGTTTGTTTTTTGTTTTATTTAAAAGACTTCTTGGTTGCCGTTACCTTTGTTCTAGATTTCTGTCCATGTTTGCATCAGGCTTAAAAAGAAACTCAGGCCCTGTCCAAACGATCAAAAATTGTTTGTCAAACATTTGAAATTTGTTTTTCAAACAATGTTTGAGCGTTTGGCAACGCCACAAAACATTGCTTGACAAGCAGAATTTGCTGAATTTGCTTGACGCAAGCAATGAAATATTTGAGGCCTAAAGAATGTTTTGCGACACGGCCAAACTGCAAAACATTTTTCTGAGAAACTAGTTTCAAATGTTTGACAAACAATGTTTGATGCTTAGCAAGTGCCTTACACTCAACACCATTAAAACAATATTATAAATTATGACATGAAAGAAACATGGTATACATCTTTGCACTCATCCAAATAATCCACTTTTTAAGTTGTATGAAATTTCCAAACTGTGCAGAAAATTACAGCGAGGATTGTTTTATAATTCGCAAAGCAAGATCTTTGCTCCATTTTCGAGTTTTGGAATCTGTCCTCATCAAAACAAGAAGGCAGTTTCTTTAGAATCCTGCAAGCTGATTGGTTTTTAAAACACAATGCCAATTCGTCTTCACTTTCTGATTGGTGCATTTCGATCCGCATCTGGATATAAATTCTGCCTTAGTCAATTGTTTCGGTTTGTTTCTGACGTTTTCTCCTCGAAAGAGTGTCAGACGAAAGGAGTTTGTAAATATGTCCGAAGATGTTTCAGCTGTTTCTTGTAACTTTACTTTGGTGTTAACTTTGTTATTGGCGAGTAAAATTTGATTTGATTTGATTTGATTTGATTTGATTTGATTTGATTGGATTTGATTTGATTTGATTTGATTTGATTTGACTTGACTTGACTTGACTTGACTTGACTTGATTGGATTGGATTGGATTGGATTGGATTTTGTTTAATTTGATTTGATTTGATTTGATTTGATTTGATTTGATTTGATTTGATTTGATTTGATTTGATTTGACTTGACTTGACTTGACTTGGCTTGTCTTGACTTGACTTGACTTGACTTGACTTGACTTGACTTGACTTGACTTGATTGGATTGGATTGGATTTTGTTTAATTTGATTTGATTTGATTTGATTTGAAGGTGAATCGCGACCAACAAAAACCAAAGGTGAAGGCAAATCGCGAAAGAGAGCTGCAAAATCAGACGTCCAATCAGCCGAGAGAAAACAACAACAACAACAACAGGCCCAACAACAACAACAACTCGATTTTGATGACGATGTCTCTGTTGGTGATCATCTTGGGTCTTCAGATGACGGTGCCCCAGTAGAAGGGAAGAAAGTGGTCAGAGAGCAAGAACGAAGATTTGCTAATAATGCCAGAGAAAGGTACGATTTTATTCAATAGAATTCAATTCTATTCAATTCAATTGAACGTTATCCAAATGATTTGCTCTTACTGCAACTCCGTCCCAAGGCCCCAATCGAATTCCCTCGAATCTCAACTACAAAAAACTGCCACAACAATCTGCCAAAATATTTGCGATCTCGGCCTAGGCATGTGCGTCTGGGGAAAGGAAATCCAAGGATATTCATTTATAACTATCGGAAAACATAAATAGCTGTATTTAGAATCATCAGCAAAACTTGTATTTTTGAGTTATTTCTTTTAGCAGTATAGGCTGATGTATTTTATAAATGATAAAAAAGTGGTAAAATAAAGAACCCTCCTGGAGGCTATTAACTCCCATGAAATGTGTCCGTTTAATCTCTATTTAATAAAAATACGGCTGAATATGTATTAAGGCTGCATAAAGTTGGATGAAGCGCCGAATTTTTATTCAATTGAGTTGCTTTGTTGCAGGCTTCGTGTCCGAGACATCAATGAGGCATTCAAAGAGCTTGGCAGAATGTGCAGCCTCCATTTGAAAACAGAAAAACCACAGACAAAGGTAGCTTCTTTACTTGATTTCACTATCCTTGCAATTTGCTTGTACCCCCGTCATTCATTCTCAGTCATTAAAAGGGTGTTGCCTATCAGTAAAGGTTGGTTTTGCGTCCAGGGTCCAAAGCTGTTCAGCCTACTACCTAAACGTCTTAGGGACTTGATTTCTCTATCCTTGCAATTTGCTTGTCCCCCCATCTTTCTATGTTTTTGAAACTACGGTTGTATTCATTCTCAGTCATTGAAAGGGGGTTGCCCATCAGTAAAGGCTGGTTTTGCATCCAGGGTCCAAAGCTGTTCAACCTACTACCTAAACATCTTAGAGACTTGATTTCTCTATCCCTGCAATTTGCTTGTCCCCCCGTCTTTCTATGTTTTAGAAACGACGGTTGCATTCGTTCTCAGTCATTGAAAGGGGGTTGCCCATCAGTAAAGGCTGATTTTCGATGGAACCTAAAGCAATTAGCATAGAATATTTCTTGGCCATATTTGTACCGAAAGGGCCATTTGTTATTATCATTATTACAAGGCTTAAAGATATTTTATCTTAAGGATTAACACTAAGATGTCTATCCCTTGAAAAAGATCCAATTTTTATCATGTCAACTAAAGAGTTACTATCAGCTTTTCTCATTGCCGTATAGCCAAAAAGTTGAGGCTCATCACTATTTTGAGACAGAAAATCATCTAAGCCTTTCTTGAACACATCCAGCAATACCCCACTCATGTCTCTAAGATGTTTAGGTAGTAAGTAGGCTGAACAGCTTTCGACACTGGATGCATAAACTTCCTTCTATTAATGAACATATCTTTATGTTGTCCAACAATTCTTCTGATCTGACACTTCCTTCCATGTTGAATATGGTTGTATGAATTGATTTCCTCATTAACGTAAGGAATAAGCCAAGAATTTTCCACACATAATCAATTCTGTAGCACAATCCTGTTTAATGTGATTTTTTGTTCAACCGTGTTTTCTATCTTTTATAGCTAATGGTGATACATCAGGCTGTGTCAGTCATCCAAAGTTTGGAAGGACAAGTTAGAGGTATGTCAATGATTTTTTTATCAGTAAAACGTACGAAAACGTACCTTGATGTCTGAGGGATGATTCACTATGTTATCATCATCGTCAATTACTTAATCCGTAGTAGTTTTGTGGGAGCGATCATGCTGGCTAACCAGCACCTAGCAACATTGTGACTGTCTATTCAATACTAACCTTTCTGCATTGCTAACCTTGGTGGCCAGCGTTGCGTGCATTCATGTAAAAAGCTAGTCTTTATAACTAAAATCATTACAATCCTAAGTGGATACAAATGAACTTTGATTTAACAAACCCTGGAAAAGATCAGAAAACTACTTGTTCTGTCTGGAATTTGCGGAAACTTTGAATCTCGAGCCTGGTTGCCAGCATGCCGGGCATTCATATAAAAAGCTAGTCTTTATAACTAAAATCATTATGATCATAAGTGGATATAGATGAATCTTGATTTAACAAACCCTGAAAGAGAACAGAAAAATGCTTATTCTATCTAGAATTTGTTGAAGCTCTCAACCTCGAGAATTGTTGCCTGCATAGTGGGCATTCATGTAAAAAGCTAGTCTTGATAACTAAAATCATTCTGATCATACGTGGATACAGTTGAATCTTGATTGAAAGAGGCATTTTGGCACTTAAGCTTTTGCAAGCAGGCACATAAGAAGAACATTATGCTTGCACGTTGACAAATTGGCAAGTTCTTACCTACCTGGCACGGGTGCATGCAAGGAAACAAGGCACATTCTGGCATGTTTCGCACATATGGGGTGTATTGCAACGCACTTTTCAAACTGTTACCTATTTCCTGAATTCAGGGAAACTTTTTTCACCATTTTAAGCAACTAAATCTGTTTTGCAGAACGAAATTTAAACCCAAAAGCAGCATGTTTGAAAAGGAGGGAGGAAGAGAAAATAGGTGAAGATACTCCTGACAAGAGAATGCAAATGGGAGGCATGATGGAAGGATCGAAACGAGGCAGCAGACGACCACAACCAAAACGAGGTAGAGTCTTTTATTTACAACCATGTTTGCAACTGACCGATACATGTAAACAGTAACGATTGATTATTGACTGCTGAATTAGGACCATTAAATTCACGAATATCCTTCCATCTTTCACCATTTGTTGTTAGATAATTTACATTTAGACAGCTGACCATTGAACATTTCACCTGTTCACCATTGACCTTTGTGCTTTAGCTGTTGAACATTAATTTTTTTTATCTTTTGACAACTAATCTCTCGAGCCGTCGACCATTGACCTTTTAATCTGTGGACCATTGACTTTTTAGTTCTCCATCGAGGATTTGACTTCTTGTCCATTAACCTTTTGACCTATTGACCATTGACCTTTTGATCTATTGACCATTTGCCTTTCTTGAACTGTGAACCATTTACATTTTGACTTGTTGCCCATTGACCTTTTGACAATTATATTCGTCCAAGATGTCGATCATTTGCCTTTTAAGTCATTTCGTCTTTGAGCTCTTCACCGTTGACCTTTGATGTTTGTTGTTTTGACCTCTGACCGTTGACCTTTTTCAGGCTATCCAGACCCACTTGAAGGCTCCTCAGGAATGATGGACACTGCCGTTTTCACGCATTAATGAATGGACTGCCGAAATTTCAAAGTAGCATTGAAAAGACAATCTTGTATTTCTGGGTAATGAATGCATTTTGTTGGTAAAGATTTGGATTAACCTTGAAAAGTAGTTGTAATTCAAGTTAAAATGCAAGTGGTATGATTAAATACAAAGAACTAATTCTAAAGTCAAAAGATAATAAAATATAACTTGATCGCCAAGGGGTCAAAAATAAGTTCATATTGAAAGACTAAATTCTAATCTAACTAAAATTAACGCTAACATTGAAATTTCTAAAGCGGCCTATAAAGGTCAGAGGTCATATTATTAGATACCTTCAAAGGTCACAAGTCATATTATTAGATAAAGTTCGACATTCACATAAGTGAATTTTTAAGTTAAAGTTCTAAGTGACCTTTGAAGGCAATAGGGCATTCATGTCTTTGACTCGCTCTCTTAAGCATAAAGTTTCTTGCCAACAACATTGCTGTTTGTACGGTGTGTAGATTTCTGGGAATGTTAAACGGCAAAAAACTGGCCAAGAGGCAACTTATACCACGCAGGCCAACTAAATATTATGTATATCATGCAACCGTTTTCAGGTAATGATTGTAAGGGCCTCTTTCAACTTTTGTATAAATTTGCAAAATTGAAAGAAATAGTGGCTTAACCTTGTATGTGCCACGTCCTTATCAAGCATCCCCTGATAAAATTATTAAGTTATTGGTGGCCTAAAGTCTGTTAAGTCATTATGGTCATAGAATTTGTGGTAGATCATAGTTGATAGATGTGTAAACTTGTTTAAGGTAAAGTTTCTTTTGTGCTTTCGTGTTTTTCCGCTTGTTTTTAGGCTACGAAATCTCTCTTTTTTAATCTAGAAGTTCTGAAATCAACGAAGTTTTGATATCATTATAGAAAATCATTTCATCCGTAATTACCCTTGGTGACTTTTGATAGTCATGTAGATCCATCCTCTGATGAAAAGAAGTCGTCATCCTCTTCTTCGTCATTGTCTTCTTCTTCTTCCACTTCTTCTTCCTCTTCTTCTTTCTTCTTCTCCTTCTTCTCCTCCAATTTTCTCTTTTTCTTTTCTCCATAACTGTATACCCTTCAATTCGTCCTTTATCCCTTTAATTTGCTAACTTTTCAGCCCCCTATTCAAGTCAATTTTACAATCTTATTTTGTTTGAAAAAAGACATCATTACATAAAATGAATACAAGAAAGAGTGTAAATCAATACGGTCCGAACAGAGCAGAGATTATCTAGCCCAGACCGTCTGGAAATTAAGTATTATAACATATATTTGGTGACCTTGTGAACCAATGATTTCCGAAAGAAGCCCTCGGTTCCAAAAGACTCCCTTGGACCCTGTTAGTATTCTACGTTAATTTTAGAGGATTATATAAATGTTTAGCCTTTGGCTTCTCCAATTTTATTTAACCATATTTCAAAGGCTGTTAACTTTGACACAGTCAATTAAAAATATTGTAAGATAATGTTTAAGACTTAAAACAAATTTTGAGTACATTCTGTAAATTGATGATAAAATAGTTAAGGATTAAGATATTGTTTACTCTTATGTTCTTGTTTTTCTGCAACTAAGAGCCTGGCCTGATTATCAAACATTGTTTGTCAAACGTTTGAAATCTGTTTTCGCCCTGGCCAAATGTTTAAATATTGTTTGTCAAACGTTTGAAGTCAGCCTAGACCCTTGCAAATGGTCAAACATTGTTTGTCAAATGCTTAGAATCTGCTTAGGCCCTGGCAGATGTTTAAACAATGTTTGTCAAACACTTAAAATCTGCTTAGGCCCTAGACAGGTGTTTGAACATTGTTTGTCAAAGGTTTGAAGTCGGCCTAGACCCTGACCAAATGATCAAACATTGTTTGTTAATTGTTTGTCAAGCGTTTAAAATCTGTTTAGGCCCTGGCCAAATATTCAAACATTGTTTGTCAAACATTTAAAATCTGCTTAGGCCCTGGCCAAATTATCAAACATTGTTTGTCAAACGTTTGAAATCTACTTAGGTTTGCTTATCAAGCAATGTTTGAACGATTCGCTTGATTGCCATAAGAAGCATCTTACAGACAAGGTGCTATTCAGAGTGACAAAGGTGCTTCTCATTGAAGAAAAAGACGGACTGTTAGCCCCTGGTAAAACGGTCAAACATTGTTTGTCAAGCATTTAAAGTCTGCTTAATTTTGCTTATCAAGCAATGTTTAACGTCAAATGATCAAACTATTTCAAACAATGCAATCTAGCAATGTTTGAACGTTTGGCCACGTCGGAAAACACTGTTTAGCCAGCAGAATTTCTTGAGAAAGGGTTTAAAAAACATTTTCGCCTGATGCAAGTCAAAAAATGTTTTACCAGCATTGTTTTGTAACGTGGCCACACGGTATAACATTCTGCATGAAATTCAAATTGCCATTGTTTGACAAACAATGTTTGATCGTTTGGCTAAACGATCAATCATTGTTGGTCAAACATCTGAAATTTGGTTGTGGAATAAAATGTCTGATCGTTTTGCCAAATCACAAAACATTGCTCATCAAACATTTTTGCTGACAACAAGGAAATGTTTGAACTTTTTCAGCAAAGTTGCCAGGCAAGTTCTGCTTTTCAAGCAATGTTTGTGACGTAGCTAAACATTTGCCACACATTGTTTGAAATGCAAAGCTCCAAAGTTTATTTCAACTGAATATGTTCGAGCAGATTATCAGGGTTTCGATTTGAGAGTGTGTTTCTGTGACTAGAAACTCAACAACAAGACAGAATAGAGGCAGATAAATTTTTGTGTTTATCACATTTAACTTTTACGCTCAATAATTTGCTAAGACATACACGACCTATGAAGTTGAAAGGAAATTTCACAAATTCACAACGCTAAAGAGTCAAAATTATCATCATAACTATCCTTTATTAAGCACAAAGTCCATAAAATCCAGCTTTCAAACCATTTTCAAACTCCATTTAGGCCTACATTGGCCCAGCCATCTACTGTATCTTAAAGCCTCAACTTCAAACGTCATTTTCATAGTCTTTTGGATTCTTGTGAAGAAGTCTATCATGTTCATAATTTCCCCAAGTGTACACTGCAAGTAAGACAGCCATTGGTGGGGCAACATAAAATACTTGAGACCTGAATCTTCGATATAAATTTGAGATGCCTTTTGAGAAAAAACCAGCGAAGGCCTTTTGCTCGAATGGAGACAGCGAGTAAGAAACGATGTTTTTGACTTAACGCCAAGATTTCCAAACTTTTGTCCACCCATCGCTTGTTATCAAATCTTTTTCTTTGCTTTGAATATCGTTTGATTGCTTTGATTTTTGTCTGAAGTTCAAGAAAGAAGAATTTTTCAACATCATTGGTGGCTTCCATGGGAAAGACTGCATTGCATTCAACACTTTTTCAAAAAGGCCTCTTTTCTTGCTACCAGACCCACCCCATTTGATCAAAAAATTAAGAAATAACTTGTTTAATAGTGGAAGTAGCTCTAATAGTAAAAGGTTTACACGGCTGCTTACAAAAAATGGAAATGAGATCGTTTGGGATCATGTTGTTGATGTATGGAAGAGAGATCAGAAAAGAGATTGTTATGTAACGAAGCTGAAGAGATCAAACATTGATCTAGATTGTCTCAGTAAAATGCGTGTAAAACTTGCTGTTGAAGTTCTTTCAGAAAATGTGAGTCTAGAGATGAAAGAGAGTGACAATGAAAGAACTATAGAGACACAACAATATATAAGTCAGTGTGCAAAGATCTGGTCTGTTTTTAATTCTTGTCAACCTTTGTCAAATTGCAAAGACGATCGCTTAAAATTATTAGAAGAAGGTTTAGACTATTTCAACAATTGGAATTCAGAAACAAAAGAAAATATGACACTAAGAAAGAACAAAGCAAACGATTTATAACATGGCAAACAATGTTTGACCTAAAAGTGAGTTGTTGATTGAAAAAACTGCAAACACATTTCTGTCAATTTAAATTTTCTCACCAAGTCAATCAATTTCCAGCTTTTGTATTAATGAATTTCCTAGACCTTTCGACTTTACAGAAACTCATAAAACTGTGGAATTTTTTTGAATTTATGAGAGAGTACATTTGAGCAAAACATTTTCAAAGACAACTGCTCCTTTTATCTAGATTATTATTCATTTTGCATATATTGGTGTTTTTTTTTGCAAATTTTCCAATAAGCCTTGCTTGTCCCATTTTTTTCATTTAAGCAATTTTATCTTCTTGACAGGTTGCTTCTTCTTGCTTGCAATGGCTTGTTTTGTATATTTCCACCAAGACGTTTAAAGAAGAGTTTGGAGAAGCTTATGTCATCCCAAAGCGATTGAGTCAAGACATTGTAGAGTCATACTTTTCAGTTCAGAGGCAAATGGGAGGTGGAAATAGAAACATGACTGCATTCTCAGCTTCTTCAGAGTCGAGTTTGAGGGAGAAAGAAAATCTAAGTCTCAGCTGATCATACATATCAAGCTTCGTTTTGAGCTTGCAAGAGAAGACTGGGTCGAGCACGAAATGAAGACCTTCCAAGGAAGTTTTTAAGGAAGGAATTTTTGACGAACATTTGCAGCTTTTTGTCGATCTAAAATTATTGTGAAATTTTGCTGCCATAGCTACAGTGAAAATCTATTTTTTTTCTACTGCCGTTTCCCTTCAGTTGTTTGATTGATTTGATTAATGGATTGACGATGACAAGGAAATCTAGGAATCTAAGGAAATCATTGAAGGAAATAGAAAACATTTCAGCCTCGTTTTGAGGAATTGTGAATTTGAAGCTTTGGACAGAAGAGAGAACAGGGAACCAATGGAGAAAGGAGGAGGAGTGGCAGAGGCAAAATGGAGGAAGCAGTTAGGCCTGCTGCGGAAGTATGTCGTCAAAGGCTGTCAAAGGTCGAATCGAAGATGGCGGGCGGAGCAGATGTTGCAGAACTAGTAAGATATTTAGAATCTGGAGATGTTGAAGTAATTTCTGAGATAAAGCAAGTTGTTTTTGAAAACTTACACGCCTCGAAAGATGCCACCATTTTCAATGCGCTGTTTGAATCATTTCTGAAGACCAAGTCAAGTCGCTTGTTGGAGATATTGGCAAGCGTCAATGAAAGCCACTCTCAGTATTTATTTGACAGAATGAATGAACTCGTGAAGACATGCAACTACGCAGAGACCACGTCAATTTTTGCTGCAATCATCAGAAAACAGCCATCTTGGCTTTACAAAGTTGTTGGGAGTTTGTTTTTTACACAATACTTAAAAACTTTGAAAATGGAGACAGATGTCACTTTTGTGATGGGTGGGGCTGTTATCATCAGCATGTTACTGCCTTGTGTACCTTCACTTGTTGCACCACATCTTGGTGACATTTTGGAGATATTTGTCCGTATGGCATCATTTATAATTCACAAACCAGGTATTAATGAGATAACAATGCCTTTCCAGGCAAGCCAGAGTGCATTCCATGTTACCGCCACACCGGAGATAAGCAAACAAAATAGGACTTCACGCCAAAACAAACAATAGATCTATTGTTTTATAATTGTTTTATAATTAACATGGAATGGACACTGGTAGGCAAGTCAGCCGACTGCCAAGTTGGCCCATTACCAAGTCGGCCCACTCCAATGTGCAAGTCGGCCCACTCCAATGACGGCCCACAACGTTATTTACTAGTTATTGTATTATGTCAGGATATTGTGGGCTGCCCTCTAAACCCCTGTTTCACAGTGTATACACGTTTCAAGTTTATTAAACTACACATTTTAGTGGGCCAATTTGGTATAAGCTGACACGCTGACTTGGGAAACCTTAGTTCATTTTCTCACTTGGACTCTTTGATTAATTCTGTTGATCTTCCCGCTGTATCCTAAAGCTGATTAGTGTTTGAAACACAATGCCCGTTTGGCTTCCCTTTCTGATTGGTGCATTTGAATCAACATCTGGGTATAAATTCCTCCTTAGTCAATTATTTCAGTTTTTTTGCATTTACACTCTGAAGAGTGTCAGAAGATAAAAGCTTTTGAGTATGCCAAAAATTGTTTCTGTTTTCTATCCCAATTCTTAACAATTTAATTTGATTTACTTTCTAGGTCCTTTGCCTGACGTCCTTGTACTTCACTTACAAATTGGAGTTTACATACTATTTCAGCGACTTTACTCAATGTATCCAAATAACTTCTTGTCCTACATGCGATCTTGTTTTGGTTCAAACACATCTGACCCGTGTTCCGGCATGTCATTGAACCAATGATGCAATTTGTGAAATTCCATTCAGGCCTTATCAATGACACCCTTAAATCGGAAACTGAAAATTTAAAATGGAAGACCTCCCAGCCGCATGATATTTATGCTGCATGCCAGAAAATATCCTTGGATCCGCTAGATGCCATAAAAGAAGCAACATATACTGTGTTTTCCCCCGGACTGCTTGCGCATGGTGTTTACCCTGCAGGAGCTGTGGTTGTTGGAGATGCTGTGTCAACAAATTTACCAACGTCAGGGAGGAAGGTAAACAAAATGGACAAAGAAATCAAAAGGTTTGATTAATTAATTGGTTAAATAATGGAAACCTCATCTTTAAGGTGAATGAAATAAACTGCTACATAAACTTTGCCATCTATATTTAACCCTTGTAATGGCTTATGCAATAGAAACTTCTGCAAATGATGGTGGCTGCTTTGTCACTTGCTTTTATTAGGGATTGGCTGGGAATTTTTCCATAAGGTACTGCAGCTGAGCAGAAACACATTGAGCTTATTCATTACCATAACTAATTGAATTCCTTTAGAAAATCTATAATAAAAACAGAGGACTGAAGGAAACTGCCTCCAATGTTTTAACATAGAATGCTATGTTAAAACATTGCTATCAAGATTCAATCTTGGTAACAGTCAGTTTGAAATAATAATGTAAACGTGAAGGTGGTGAATCACTAGGATCATAGACCCTGGCAGTGACGCTAATGTAGCTGGGGCTGAAACCCCAGCACTTATATGACATAGTAAGGTATATAAGCCGAAAAATTATGCTACATATTTCACTGCGCATTCTTGTCATTCTTGTATGCCACTTTGCTAGCTTTCTGACTAAGTAAGTAAATAACTAACTTACTTACTAACTAACTAAGAAAGTAACTTTCTTACAAACTTACTAACCAACCAAGCAGCCAACTAAATAACTGAACAACTAACTTACTAACTAGCTAGCTAAGAAACTAACTAACTAACTAACTAATTAGCTAATTAACCAACTAGATAACTAGCTCACTAACTAACTAATTTAACTAACTATATTACTAACTAACTAACTAACTAACTAACTAACTAACTAACTAATTTAACTAACTTTATTACTAACTAACTAACTAACTAATTCGCCAATTAACTACCTATCCAACTAACGAACGAACTAACTAACTAACTAATTTAACTGACTTTATTACTAACTAACTAACTAACTAACTAACTAACTAACTAATTCGCCAATTAACTACTTATCCAACTAATGAACTAACTAACGAATTTAACTAACTAGATTACTAACTAACTAACTAACTAACTAACTAACTAACTAATTAAATAACTAACTAAATGGAACCTGCCTGAAGACTTATATTAGCTTGCGCTCATTGTAGAAGCATATTTAATACCGTTTTTATTTGTACAGTAATAATGACAGCTATTTTCTTTTAAAAGGCTCGACTCCGCTGAGAAACCAAAAGGCAAAGACGACTCTATTTCCTACTTGTCAAGTCAGGATATATCACTGCAATGGAGTCCATCTTTTATATGCGGCCTGTCCACCCCACCCTC
>JACTAT010000060.1:1242442-1304942 GCA_014526335.1 Chrysaora quinquecirrha | reverse complement strand
ATAAATGAAACAAGCTGAATGACACATGGAAATAACCCAGAGAGGGCGTGCGGTTGAGATGCGAAGAAGCTTTATTGAGGGTTTGGAACGAGGTTGACCGTTGAACCCCCTTGGTCATTAACCCTTGTTAAATTTATTGTCTAATGGTTTGTATTCTTTCAGGCTGAGAATTTGTCGAAAGAATTGCTAAGCTTGAAAGAAACACACGAAAAGGCTAAAAGATATTTTCATTCCCTTCGTATTGGTGGAAATCAGAATGATCAATACGAACTATTAGTTATGATTGATGCCTTGAAGAATGAAATCAGAGATTATAAATATGAAATGGAAGATCTTGTGTCGTCACTAGATGCTGCTAGGTTTGTTCGATTCACACAAATACTTATTTGTTTAGTTGATTAAAGTTAGAATACAGTTTTTCCTTAGCCAGTAGTACCACCCAGCAGCACCGAGTGCAAGAGACTTTGAATCCCAATAGACTGCCCTACTCATTTACATTGACAACTTTTAATTGTTGCCCACTTATCAGAATGTTCTGTAGAAAAACGGCCAACGACGAAGGTGAGGTGAAGGTGATATGGTGTTTTAGCGACCCTGGCTATGACGCTACCATGGCTGGGCTCGAACCCTGACCACACTGAGCTTCTGACACCACGAGTCAGCTGGATTACACCACGAAGTCAGTCGAACTCACAAGTGGGTTATCAAAGTGCTGCTAAATGATTTTTGCTCCAGGTTAGGATTAGGGTTTGGGTTAGGGTTTTAGGGTTAGAGTTAGGGTTTTAGATTTAGGTTAGCGTTTTCGAAGTATACGTCATACGTTCGAATCAATAGCGTATGTTTTTGTTTCGTCTTCGAATGTATCTGCTAAACTGATTTGTACTCATTTTGTCTTCAAGGTTAAAGATTTCAGAGTTAGAAGCAGCGCTGGCGAAAAGGGAATTGGCGATAAAGGACCAGAAGGCCCATATGGATTCATTATGTCATAAATACACTCAAAATATTAAAGTTCTTGAAGATCGATACAAATGTCTAAAAAAGCATCACAAGGCATGGAATCGTATATCTTATACTTATTAAAGAAAATTGAAGAAAATAACAAACGACTACATACACATCATACACACACACATCATGATAAACCCCAAAGAACTCATAGCCAAACCAAGCGAAGTCATGCTTCCTCTGAAAAAGGAAGAACAGATAATGTTTGGGATATCAACTCATCAGAGGTGATTGAAATCGGCGAGAAATTTGTCGATGATAGTGGTATAGAATCTAGTGAATTAGACAGAGCAGCTAAACCGTGACGTCATTTAAATCTATTTTTAGAATTTCTGAACTCGCATTTAGTGTGAATGGGAAATGCAAAATTTAAAGTAATGCTGAATTATCGAAAATCATTAGTATGACTTTCTAGGGATAAGATTTTGATGACGTCATACGTAGCTGCACTTGTAATGTTGAATATGAATTAATACAGTATATCAATATAGCTTGACTAGCAAGAAAAATTCAATTTTCTTTCTCTGTCTTTCCTTTCCTTTTTATTTAAAACGTTGATCCGAATTAAATATATTCCGCGTATGTAGCTTGTAAACATGGTAACTTGTTATTTAGTTGGTTAGTTAGTTAGTTATTTAGTTTGTTAGGTAATTAGTTAGTTAGTTCATTTGTTAGTGAGTTGGTTGGTTAGTAAATTAGTTGCTCAGTCAGTTTTTGTAGTTTGTTAATAAGTTTGTCAGTTAGTTAGTTAGTTAGTCAGTTAGCTAGTTGGCAAATAAGTTAGTTTAGTGAGCTAGTTAGTTAGTTAGTTAGTTAGTTAGTTAGTTGGTTAGTTGGTTAGTTAGTTAGTTAGTTAGTCAGATGGTTTGTTCGTTAAGCAGTCAGTCAGTCAGTTGGGCAGTTAATTAGTAAGTTAGATGGTTAGTTAGTTAGTTAGTTAGTTAGTTAGTTAGTTAGTTAGTTAGTTAGTTAGTTAGTTAGTAAGCTAGTTAGTTAGTTGGTTAGTTAGTTAATCAGTCAGTCAGATAGTTGGTTCGTTAAGCGGTAAGTCAGTCAGACAGTTGGGCAGTTATTTAGTAAGTTAGATGGTTAGTTAGCTGGTTAGTTAGTTAGTTTGTTAGTAAGTTAGTAAGTTACCTAGCTTGTTGGTTAGTTAGATAGTTAGTTAGTTTGAGTTAGTTATAGTTAGCAAATTGCTACTTGGCAATTCAGATGCTACATTGATTCTGCAAATGTTAGGAGATTTGCCTTGCAATGAAACTATATCGAAACTTTCTTTCGTTTGCAAAATTCTGTCCCATCACATTCACAAAGTTGCTAAGTTCAGGAATTTGCAATGATGACGTCATGTGCAGTGGTCCAAGAGAAGTTGAATTGAATGGTTATAGTTTGTATCACGTGGTATGCTTATCTGATCACGTGATGCAAGGAGACGCTTCTCATTGATTCGAAGGAATTCTCTGATGTTCAATAAACATTCTTTTTGAAAGCATCATGGCCGTCTAATCGAAGCTTGAGACGACTTCACTTTACGCCTTTCAATCAATAAAATTTGCCGGGATTAGCTTTCAGAGTTCAAAGATATATAACCTTTGAGTTTGAGGAAGTAGAAAACCTTCTGCATCAGTTGGGATCATTGAAATTTAGACAGTATTCCTCGAGAATTACGGAAAAGAAATTTGGGCCTAAGCTTTGGTGGGTTTCATCAAGAAGGGCTTGCCGAAAGGGAGTCGAGTTTTTAAACAACCGATCATGGACGATTTGTTGATACGAAGAGTGTTTCGTTGATGCTAAAGGAATCAAACAGTCTGGAAAACCGAGTTGATCTGATATTGCTGTGAGGGGAGCTTTGTTTTTTGGAGCATTGGAAAATGTTCAGCTCGGATAGCAGTAGAACGGATAGGCCCGTTTCGTGGGCACTGTCTGGTGAGTATCCTTCATCGATAAACAGAAAATAAGCGAGAAAATTGTCATAAAATAAGATTTTATGTTGTTTTAGACTGATTCAAAGCAGGGAAACGAAAATCGGGCCAAGCTGAATTTTATTCAGTCGTTGAAAATTTCAACAGCATGCGACTGTGATCGGATGGTGCTTGTTTTCGGCTTGAAAAGAATTCGGCCCGCTTTCTTCTCGACTGTCGGTCTGTTTATCCTTTAGTTACGACATTTCACTTTCCTGCCACAAGTCCATGAGGTTAAGAATAGGTTTGCGGTGTTTTAAATGAATCTATTCACCCAAAGTGTTTTGGTTTTGTATTCAGAAACCGAATATGCGTTTTTTATAATAAAATTTCATAAAACTTTCATATATTTCACTACATAAACCCACTTCTGAGAACCTAAGGGTGCCACACTGCAGAGAATGTGATTTGCACACCCAAGTTTTTTCATTTAAAGAGGCCATACAAAGAGGCTGCACACCTAAGATCTCATTTAAATATGCCGTACCCTGCAAAAGGTTCGGTGGGTCCTGGGGGAGGTAGTGAGTATAATAACTTTAGGAATGGGGATGTACCACTCAAATGGGTCAGTTTTGGGCCCTGAAATTCCCTAAGCATTGGTTTGATTGTAACCGAAACCCCATGGATGGGAAATGAAAGAAATTTCTTAAAGTTCCCCCTAAAGTTGAGATAAAATAGAATCAAAATCATGGAATATACAATTCAATATGGCCTTGCATGTCTAATTACAGTCATATTTTGCTTATTAGTTCTTGCAGTATAGAATATATGTCAGCATATGTCCTGTTCACTATATGTTCTATGCTCTGATGAAGGCTTTAAGCCGAAACACAAAGAAACACCTTGGCTGTGGAGGAGACCTGTGGCTGGACCTCGAGTTGGGCTGGCTACTTCTTTGCACTTTTAGTGCAATGGAGTAGTCAACTGGCTTGTTGTTCAGAAGGTCACTGGTTCGAATCCCAGTCAGGGCAATTGTAACAATTGTGGTAGCCCACTTATGATGAGTATATATCATGTGTCAGTAAATGTCCAGTTCATCCGTAAGTCATTTACCCATGTGTGGGGGGAGAGTAAGAGCTCAATGTGATTTCCAAAAAATATACAAATTTTCCTCTTTTTTCTGCAGATGATATTCTGGACAGAAATATTGATCAGCTTGATCGGGAGACACCAAGGTAATTAAACATTTGAAAAATCACTGCGTAATATAAATTTCAGGATTGCAAAGTGTAGAAACAACTTGAAGCAAACTTGAAGCTTTTTCGTTTTGTAATTAGTGCAAGGCTATGTGAAGTAGCAAAAGGATGTGCAGTTGTACCGTTCCAATGGCATTGAAATTTATGAACCAAAATATTAGCTTTTTTCCACACAAGAATGAAATCGTTCCATCAAATTTATTGACCACAAAACGGACAATGAGTTTGGCAAAATGCTTTACAAAAACTTGATTAGTATGATATCTCAAGGGAATATCTCTTAGCAATTGCACATGCGCTTTACCACAAATCTGTTTTAAACGGCAATCTCCTTCAACCTTTTTTGACAGCAAAGTACCCCATGTTCTTAACTTTCTGCCTACCAATTTATGTAACAGTTTTGACCTCATTATCTTAAAGTTTTGAAAAGTCTCAATCCCCACAACTTTTTGTTGATTTTATCTATTGATTTTATCACAATCCCTTGAAAATGCTTTTGTTTTAACAAGAATCTCTTGCACCGTTTTGGAAAGGGATATAACCTTCCACCTACCAATAAATTTGATAATTTTCCCTGTTTTAAATTGAAGATGCAACCTTTCTGAAGAAGAAGAAGAAGAGTTGGAAAGAAGAAAATTGTCAATTGGAGCACAAAATCAGTCTCAAGCATTGCAGGTTTGTGTCATATGGAATTGATATGTTCTGGCAAATATTGTCCTCATGGATATTTAAGAACGTCTTAACAAACTCAAAATCTGAAAATTCTAAGAAAGTTAAAATACAGGGCCAGGTTTTTTAATGTGTTATAAAAATACTGGTGTGGCGTTGTGGTGTAATCCAGCTGACTTGTGGTGTCAGAAGCTCAGTGTGGTCAGGGTTCCAGCCCAGCCACGGTAGCGTCACAGCCAGGGTCGAGGTCTCAATTAGTTAACCTACTACTGAGATCCTAGCAACTGGTGCTAGAACACCATTCCACCTTCACCCTCACCTTCACTGGAATTGGTACCCACGGATGTTCAATTTTTCTAAAGATTCATTGTTACCCAAGGAGGTTCAATATTTCTAAAGACTCTCTTGTGAAAGGGGACGATTTTCCTGACAGATGATTCAGGAATAATACAGTGAATAGAAATTCTTACATTTGTTATTTCTGCATTCTAACAATTCTTTACATTTTTAAAAAGTTCTTTGTTGAGGGCACTGTCAAGAAAATGCTAATTCCAAAAGTTTCCTTTTGTTTTCCTACGCGTGGAGTGGATCTTGAATTTGAAGTGAATATATACATACATAAACACATGCATTCTTAATCACAAACAGTCCTGTTTAATAAATATAGACTAGCCCTTGCACGTCTTATTCCAAAGATACCGTTTGTTTCCCTGTGCGTGAGTGGATCTTGAGTTTTAAGTGAATATATACATGCATAAATACATGTATATTTGATCCCGAACAATAGACGTTTCCGCAAAAGATTGCGCCCGTTTCTGTAAGTCCTTTGTTTTTATTAAGGATTTTCGATGGAAATTCTGGGAATAATTTCCTTATTAACGAATTCAACATCTGGAGGTATGTGAAGTACGTAACTAAGGAAAGTATTCCCAGAATTTCCTTCCAAAATCCTTAATTAAAAACAAAGAGCAGGAAAGCCGCCAGCTTTTGCGGAAAGGTCTATTCTGTTTTATTTATATAGACTAGTCCTTGCCCGTCTGATACCAAAGATGGAGTAAATTTTGAGTTATTGTCAAACATATATGCATAGGTACATGCAAAATGCTCAATCACAAACAATTCTATTTCATACATATTATTGTGTTTGGGTTTGTTGATGTTAAATAACAAACAAAATTTATTATTGTAGGCATCAAGCTCTGGAATGCCAAATGCATGGATGACACAAAATTGCTTATCAAACACAATGCAGAATCAACCAGTGTCAAGCTATGCAAACCAATCAATGACAAGCCCAACATCACCACTTCTGAACAGAGCTAGTATGGATTCACAAAATAAAGCAAAAGATTCTGGAAAACCATATCTACACAGTTCACAAAGTGCTTCAGGTATAGACTAATTACTTTCGCCATAGTCTACGCTCCTCCACACTCCACCACCCTGCTCCACTCTGAGGAAACAGCTTTATGTTGTTGTAGTTGTTAGAAGCTGTTTCCGAAAGAGTGGGAGGAAAGTAATGAGTCTACTTCAGGTTCTTCATCACAATTTTACACTAAAGTAAAAGCCTGCTAAGGCCCTCGTACAATGATCAAACATCTGAGATTTGATTGTTTTGCCACATTTCAAAACATTGCTTGACAAGCAGAATTTGATGAGCTATGTTTTGGAGCGTATTTTTTGGTAACCTTCTGTTCTTGGCAGACTCTCTGAATTTTGAAAACTGTAGACGTAGCAGGAAAACGTTTCGTGTACAAAAGAAACACAGCTGCCGAAAATCGTAGGCAGATCGAACAAGGCTTCCGTTTCCTTCACTGCAACAATAGTGAATTTTGTTTGAGCATGCGTCCTTATTAAGGGATGCCGATAATGTCTTAAGAGCAGCCTGTTTTAAACATGTACAGAATGAGAATCCTTGCGATGTCTGCGAAACTTTCCAGCTTCGTCAGCAGAAGGTTTTGGAGACCTGCGAAACCTGCCATTTTCAATAGACTGTACCAGAAAAATACGTTTCGATATCTGCCGAAAAGAGAAGGTGTCTGCTGAAAACAGAATGTAACCAAATAAATACGCCCTTGGAAAACTTCAGAAACAGTTAATGCACTTATCAAGTAAAACATTTTAGAGGAGGAATGTTTTGCAAACAAACCTTTTTAGCCCAAAGATGTTTCTGTTGTTGCTCGCAATAAAGAATGATTTGTTTATTTCAAAATTGCGATAAACAGCGGAAACATACCATAGGACAACATTTATTAGATCACCCAGAGTGTGCGGAAATTACAACAAGGATTGTTTTTGAATAATTGACAGGGCTAGATCCTCGTTTCATCTCAGCGTTTTGGAATCTGTCCACATCAAGACAAAAAGCCGGTTCTGTGTAGACAGAAAGAGTTCGTTTTCTCACTTGGACTCTTCAATTAATTTTCATTGTTCTTCCTGCCTATAGCTGATTGATGTTTAAAACACAATGCCAATTCAGCTTTTCTTTCTGACTGGTGCATTTCGAGCCGCAACTGGGTATAAATCCCGCCATAGTTTATTTTTCGGTCTGCTTCTGACGTTCATGCTCTGAGGAGTGTCAGACAAAAAGCCTTTATGTATGCCCGAATATGTTTCCGCTGTTTATCGCAATTTTGAAGTTTTGTACAACTCAAAGACTATTTTTTTATTTGATACTTCTACATCTTATTGACAAAGCATTTTCTTTCAGTTCTTCCGAATTCCAGCTCCACTTCGACCCCATCAATAACACATTCTGCAAGCTTCAATGGCATGACCAATGTCAATAACAGAACAGGGTTCGCAAGCCCAATATCATCACAACCTGGCAACCATAGTAACCAAAACACAAACATAAATCTACTCAGATCTCCAAGGCCACATCACGTTTCCTCACAAAGCACGCTGTCCACTTCCTCACACCATTCAACCAATCAGATGGCACGTCACGTATCAAGCGCTAGTAAAATGCCAGCTTCACATTCAAGATCACTTCCTGTGACCTCTCTTCCGGTGAAATCGCTTCCTGGAAAATCACTTCCTGTGACATCACTTCCTGGAAAATCACTTCCACCTACATCATTTCCTGTTACATCACTTCCTGTGTCGTCAGTTATTGGAAGTACTAACATCCACCAGCACAACAAACCATTAGGAATGGTTACACCACAAATGCCAAATAAAATTGGACATCCAAAACAAGCTACTGTGTCGCCGCAAATTGCTTTTTCGCATAGTAAGGTAACAAGCCAGTCATCAACTGTGACGCCGACTAAAATGTCCCAAAGTGATGTCCCAAAATTGGAGGCACATCCACGGCAAATTGGCTCAATGTCTCAGACTGCCAAAGTTGAACCACAGAAACAAGTGTATCGACCGTTTGCTAACTGCACAAATGATCAATTGAAGCGAATGCATGGTCACGTGGAAGCGTTTTGTCGCACGCCAAACTGTCAAGGATGCAAGGAGGTAAGAAAGCTGAAGGATGACCCGACGAAGAAGGCACAATTGATTAGGCAAGTTGAAGACGAGATCCTGCTCAGATCGAGAGAACTTGATTCATGTTGGCAAGAAGATGAATTGGATTGTGTAAGGGTAAGTTACCCCCTGAGAAATTCGATAGCAGAATTAGTTTTGATGGTGAAATTCAGTCTTAACGGAGGTTAAGTCTGTTTGTAACTCGATAATGTCAGAATACGTTTATTTTTGCTACCCCCTGGAAAGGTTGAATATGATTTTGATTGTGACTTTGATGATGATGATTCCTTCGAGTCTTTGCACGTGGAGAGGATTCCCTAACTCAAGATGTCCGCCATCTTCTAGAAAAATGGTATGCAGACCCAGACCTCTTTGAAAAGGTCTAATATACACTATGCTTGATGTGGTTATGTTTTGATAAATTTAACCTCGTTTGTAGGATTTCACTGATATGGACAGGCTAAAGGAAATGACGTATGCAGAGACATCAGAAGAAGGCATATTCAAAAGAGTTTCTGATGAGATCATCAAGCGACCCCCGTTATGGCACGATGACGAGGTCGATTCAGTCAAAGTAAGACAGTAAATTTTTTTATAAATTAATTATTTTCCGAGACTCATTGACAGAAAATTTTTGATGATGTTGTGAATTGCAGACCTCCTGGATCAATAGAAATACCCATTGGCTGTAAATGTAAAACTATCTCGACTCAGGGGTTGAGTCTTTGCTTTGATTAAGTCAAAAAAGCTTTGCTTCTTAAAGTAAATTGTTTAATGAAGATTTGTCAGTCGAATACAAATATGATCCCCCTGGTTTGAATATAGTCATTCATACAATTTCAATGTAATTCAAGACTGATTCCGGATGTTTGCTAATTTCGTGTCTCAGTTTTTGAAAATTAACTTAGGGGGTACAGACTATATGCTTTGATCCATACCATATAGAAGTATATTATAAAAATAGCAAAACGGGGTGACTAGCAAGTCTGTTGTAACCCCCGGGTTAATAATTTTGTCCAGTATACTCGTGTGTGATTTGAAATGAATTTAGGGGGTAAATGCTGTTTCATTCTATGCAGGATTACAGCGAAAGGAAAGGACAAGAAGGGGAAGTTAGTAAAGTTGGATCTGAAGAAAAGGTTTGTTTGTCTCCCCCCTGGAATGAAGAAGAAGAGGAACTTCTTGCGAGAGAGGTAATTCCATAATGGCGTCATATTTCCTAAAGTTTTGTTTTTTTCCTGAATCGATGTTCAAGATTATTCATAATTTGTTTCTCTTGTTTCACGAGAACTAATTGAATTCTTGCATATTGAAACTTATTTAAGGAGAACCGAAAAACAGCTAATTTGACACTCCCGCAACACCCTTCCTGCAAAGTCTACAGTGGCCAACTTTAACCGAGATAACTAATTAAACTGTTGCAATGATGTAAAAATCGTTACACGAGCTTGCACCTGAATATCTATCTAAATCATTCATGATAAATTCTCATCAAAACATCAGAAAACTAAGGAAGGAGGCTCAACATAGCAAAACACAAAATGTCAAATAGCAGGAGAACCTTGGGCTGTGTGACTTGGAGAGTTACTCGGCGATTTCATTGTGCTCCATGGCTCAGATGAAACGTCGTTTGTTCTCTGACCATGCAGTTCAGGTTCGAAACCCATCTATTGATGTATGCCACTTGTAGAAAAATCTATCCTAGTGTTCGCCATTTATGGCAAATATATATATACATATGTAGGGTGTTGAAGAAGGCTGAACATATCCGAAACACAGAAAGAAACAAGGGGGAGTCTTGGGTTGTATGACTTGGAGAGTTACTCTGTAATTTCATTGAGCTCTGTAGCTCAGTGGAAACTTCGTTGGCTCTCTGATCATGCAGTTCAGTTTCAAATCTATAATATTTCTCCAAATTTGTTTCCAGCCTGGTGTTGCTATGGCACATCAGATCAAGCCAATCACGTCAACGCAAAAGTCAGAAGCAGCGAACAGTATGTCAGCCTCGTCTGGATGTGTCACAACAACCTCTTCTCAGATGCCGTTTTACATGAAGTATAATAATTTCAGCGAAATTGATTCAGTCAAGGTAAAACTCTCTTTTTCTGGTAAATGCAGGCTTGGCTTAGCAGGGTTGGTAGTTTAAACGAGAGGATGGTTTTATAGAGAGGATGGTTTGATAGAGAGGATGGGTTAATAGAGAGGATGGTTGAATAGAGAGGATGGTTTAAAAGAGAGGATGGGTTAATAGAGAGGATGGTTGAATAGAGAGGATGGTTTAAAAGAGAGGATGGGTTAATAGAGAGGATGGTTTAATAGAGAGGATGGTTGAATAGAGAGGATGGTTGAATAGAGAGGATGATTTAATAGAGAGGATGGTTTAACAGAGAGGATGGTTTAGTAGAGAGAATGGTTTAATAGAGAGGATGGGTTAATAGAGAGGATGGTTGAATAGAGAGGATGGTTTAAAAGAGAGGATGGGTTAATAGAGAGGATGGTTTAATAGAGAGAATGGTTTAATAGAGAGGATGGTTTCATAGAGAGGATGGTTTCATAGAGAGGATGGTTTCATAGAGAGGATGGTTTAATAGAGAGGATGGTTTCATAGAGAGGATGGTTTAATAGACCTTTTCAACTAAGGACCTCGTTTTCAAAAAAATTGAAAATTAGGTAATAGAAAAGTTCGACTTCAGATTCGAATTCAGCGCCTTCTTTTTAGTGTTAAGGCAAATTTTTACGCTTCTAGTCCTCACGATGTTGATTCTATAGCGATTAAAAGTTTGAAAATTTATAAGGGATTTGACCGTGTAAAATGATTGAGGGTGTAAAATTTCACCCCCAGCGATTTTTCACGGTCAAATCCTTTATAGAATTTCAAACTTTTAACACCTATAAAATCAATACCTAATGGACTAGAAGCATAAAACTTTGCCTCAACACTAAAAAGAAGTTACTGAATTCGAATATGTAGTCAAAATTTCTCTATGACTTAATTTTCAATTTTTTTGAGAACGAGGCCCTTAGTTGAAATGGTCTATAGAGAGGATGGTTTAATAGAGAGGATTGGAGAAGAGGGAAGGGAAGGGCTCAGTGGAGAGGAGGGTTCAATAGAGAGGATTGTTCATGGTTCAATGGAGAGGATGGGTTAATGCAGAGGATGGTTTAATAGAGAGGATGGTTTGATAGAGAGGATGATTTAATAGAGAGGATTGCTCAAAAGGTTAAATGGAGAGGATGGTTCAATAGAGAGGATTGGAGAGGAGGGAAGGGAAGAGCTCAGTGGAGAGGAGGGTTCAATAGAGGGGATTGTTCATGGTTCAATGGAGAGAATGGGTTAATGCAGAGGATGGTTTAATAGAGTTGATGGTTTAATTGAGAGGATGATTTAATAGAGAGGATGGTTTAATACTGCGAATAGTTCAGTAGAGTGGGCAATGTTGCAGAGATCATTGTTTCTTAGAAGTATAGTTTAAAAGCGAATTATTTCATTTGCATCGACCTTTCAACTTATCTTTATAACTCGATATTATCAATATCCGACAGGATTATACATCAACATACAACAATGGACAAGAACTTGGCTCTAGAATACCCTCAAGTGAACGTATTAGTCTTACACCTCCATGGACACCTTCTGTAAGTTTCTGGTCTCTCTTCAATTCAATTCAATTCATTTTTATTCGTAGAAATACAATTTACAATACAATTAAAAGTATTCAACACGGCCCAAGAAAAGCTGAGCTTATCTTGCTTGGGCCGCTACAAAGCTAACAAAACTAACAATGTCAAATTCGAAAAATATTGATCACAAAGATAAAAAATAGGTTGCAAAATATTTATTGACTTCATAGTTTCTTTGGTATTGCTAACCTCTTTAGTACTGCTATAAACCGTTTCAAAGAGGTCTGGGTCCGTACTACATTTTTCTGGCAGCTGGCTGACATCTTGAGTAGGGGAATCCTCTCCGCGTGCAACTGGGACCGCGGTCGCTTAAGGAGAGGCAGTGCAACAAGTGTTTCTTCAAATTCACGAATAATGAAAGACAAAAAGAGACAAAGAATCTATAACAATCAACGTTGAAAATGTCCACAGAAACTCAGGAAACAAGATGGAAGTAACTAACAACAGGGAAAATACTTATAAGATACCTCCTTCAGCAAATAAGCTGGGATTTGAATCATTTCTTTAACTTTAATTCTAATAGAACGTGAATTTGAAGCAAATTTTTTCTGCACTATTTCTCCTGAAGCGATTTCAAGCAAGATAAGCAAGATAAGCTCTGCTTTTCTTGGACCGTGTAGAGCACATTTTATCATTGTAAATTGTATTTCTACGAATAAAAATGAATTGAATTGAATTGAATTTCAAAACAGGTCAATGCACGCAGACCTGTGATACCTGTTTGTTTTACTTGCTGTGACTCTTTTTAGTCGATCTTTTTTTGAATCGAATACTTTTTCACTTCATCTGAGCACAATAAACTGTTTTTGATTCGCTAATGTCATATTCCTGTAAATTTATCCAAATTTCTGCTGACGCATATCAAAATGTTCCTCATGTAGCTCCAAATAGTTTCAGCTTCAGATATCTAAATCAATGAATATTTTTCGTTTTTCCTATTCGAAAACTATTCAATTCAATATGGGATCCACATGTCTCATTTTGTCGTGCGGAAATCTTCAGATAGGAATATCTCTTGTCTACTTCTATAATCCGTGCGCCTGGGGCTAAATGCTATAAATATACGTGTTATAAATAGACGTGTTATAGATATACGTCTGAGGTGCTGTGGTCTCGTGGTCGTATCCAACTTGCTCGTGTTGTATCCAACTTGCTCGTGTCGTATCCAACTTGCTCGTGTCGTATCCAACTTGCTCGTGTCGTCAGGAGCTCAGCTAGGCCATGGGTTCTAGCCCGAGCAACGATAGCGTCGTAGGTCTTGTTTAAACTTATTCCACGAGTCGTAGTTTTAGCTCCTCAGGCCAATCTGATTTCGATAGGTTGCTCAGAACTGCTGAAAATTAGGCCATCCAATTCAATTTGTTAAAGAAAATAGTTGTTGCTGTTGCTAAAGACTCTTGTTGCTGTTTACAGAGAGTGGGACTTATGTAATAAGTCTAGGTCTTGTTAGTTTGTCTACTTCTATAATCCTATCGTCTGGGGCGAAATGCACAGTTTCACCATGACTTTTAGATCTTATTTTTTCTTCCTTACAGGGTTGCCAGACACCCGCCGAGGGTGTACCTCTTCTCGACAAGATCTCAAGTTCATCAGTCACTGACAGCACACCTTCCTCGCAAAGTAACAAAGAATCATCAGTTATACAGAGTGTAACGTCAAGTGCAAGTAAAATAGACACAAGTGGCGTCCAACTGCGAAATAAATCACGTAGTAATAGAACAGCACAGTGTGCACCCTATGTCGTGCCTCGATTTGATGATCTCGAGGAGGATTCTGTTAAGGTGGGTATTCGCTTTTAAGATAGTAGCTTCTTCATAAGACTTTAGTTCACATTAAAATTTGTCAGTAGTGTTATTTTTGAAAGTCATTTGACAGTTAAATTGTTTGTTTGTATTAAGCGTTCAATCATATTTAGAGTCAAGCAAGAGATAGCATAGGCTAGTGATCTAAGCAAAGCATGTGGCTTTAATGTGGATTTTTCCTCATATGGCATACCACAATAGATTAGATTTAACCCTGGACTGCATGATCAGAGGGCCAACGACGTTCCCACTGAGCTATAATGCTCAATAAAATCACCAAATAACTCTCTAAGTCATGCAGCCTAAGGCCCCCCCCTTATTGTTTCGCCCTGTGTTTTGGCTATGTTGAGCATTCTGTAGCACTCTACGTATGTATATATATTGCCATGAATAGAGAACACTAGGATAGATTTTTCTACAAGTGGCATACCACAAAAGATAGAGTTCGAACCAGGACTATATAATGATCAGAGAGCCAACGATGTTTCCACTGAGCTTTGCCTTTCATCTATTGAGCCGGCAAGCACAGAATACAGTTGTGTAAAATAATGATATAACTGAGAGAGATTGAAAATAAAGGATATATTATTCAATTTCAGGATTATTCAGCACCATCAAGACAGTTGCAAGAACTTTCATCAAAAATACCATCTTATGAATATCTTCCTTTCACTCCACCATGGATAAGCAACAATAACTCGGTTTGTTTTTATTACTTATTTATTCTTATTCAACAATCTCAGACTGCCAAAGTTTTAGAACAATCCTTGGCTTGCTGAAGAATTTAAAGAAAGAATTGTTTGCCTTTTTCTTACAGGGAATTCACACACCACTGAATTGTACTGTGGAATTTAACCACACACCTACAACCTCGCAATCAAGTAGCACAACGTCAGCATCCACGACCTCTGAACCAGTTGCAGCCTCGAATTCATCCACAATGAATGATCAAAAAACAATACCCCCTGTTCTGAGCAATTTTCGCAACGATTGTATGTATTATGATACTTATGGAGAGAATAACACGGGGTCGACTCGGTTAGAGTAAGTTTTCCTTTTATTCATTATTTATTTAATTTCTATATTTCTGTATAGTTGTTTATCTTATACTGAACTGGTTATTGTAATTTAAGCATATATAAACAATCTCTTGTTCCCATATCTCGGCGCCATTACGTTGCTGAATCAGGGCAACCAGAAATAAATGTCTGACCCCCATCACTCAACTACTGTGAGTTTCCCCTGTCTGGACCTTGAACATTATAGTGAGCTTATAGACTCTCTACAACAGTCGTAGATTCGCTCCCAGTCCTATGCAACACAGCCCGCTCATAGTTTTTACGCCTTAGGCCAATCTGATAGTCGTTTTGTCGGGGCCTTAGGCCAATCTGACGGGTCACTTAGAACTACTCTTAGCACCACGAGGCTATCTAATTCAATTTTCATGTAAATTGCTGTTGCTGTTGCTTTAGACAGTCAATGCTTTTTGCAAAGAGTGAGACTTAAAACCTCGTTCCCAGGGCGATTCAATATTTCTTTTAAAATAGCCCTGGGAACGAGGCTGTGAGACTTATGTATCGAGTCTACAGCTCACACAAGCTCGAGCTTCCGCCATTAACAACTACTTTTGATTTTACAAATTTCCTTATTAATTAGATTGAGGTGACGACAGTGAAAACTACAACTCATGTAATATTCTCTGCGATTCATTGCGCATGCAATTTGGCCCCATAATGTTACGTGTTTGTATTTTTTTTAGAATTTCTCGATGGGACTGATGGAGGAAACATCTCGCATCCCGTCATCAGAGCAACTGTGTTTTACGCCGCCTTGGATGGAAAGTGAAGAAGGACCGGAAAATGTTGTGGTATGTGTTTTTCTCAATCTCCAATCAATCTCTGCCTCCAATCAGTCGCAATCTCTAATAAGTCTCAATCTCAAGTCAATCTCAATCTCCAATCAAACTCAATCTCCAATCAATCTCTAGTTATCTTCAATCTCCAATCAATCTCAATCTCCAATCATTCTAAATCTCCAATCAATCTCAATCTGAAATCAATCTCTAATCAACCTCAATCTCCAATCAATCTCAATCGCCCATCAATTTCAGTCTCCAATCAATTTTGATTGTCGAATCTATCTCAATCTCCAATCAATCTCCAATCAGTCTCAATCTCCAATCAATCTCAATCTCTAGTCAATCTCGATCTCCAATCAATCTGAATCCCCCATCAATCTCAATCTCCAATCTATCTGAATCTCCAATCAATCTACTTTCTAGAATTTTTTTGTTTCATTTTGGTGTAAAAGTTAGACTAAGCACACTAAGGTCCGAATGCAGGAGTGGGAGTAATCATGTCCTAGATTGGTGTACGTGTTTGACCTATAGGATTAATGAATCTCTTTTTCCTCGATAAGATATGTAGAATTTACTGAAATCTGCAAAGAATAACAAAGGTTTTTCTTCAAGTTTTCTAAAGAGAGAATTTTATAAGAATAACAGATTTGAAAGAAAAGTTCATGGAAAGTTAAAAATTCGAAACCTTTTGGAAGAATTTCTCCAAACTGGTTTCAGATATGACGAAAACATTCAGGGTTACATGCCACTTTTTAAATGCAAAGTTCACTTAGCTTTGTTTTAGTAATAAAATCTTTGATGAAGAGTCGTTATTCACTTTTTCTGAAAAGATTTCAAGGTGACAACAACTTCACTTAGTGTTGCCCCCTGTGCAATTTGACAATTTTTACTGATTTTCATTTATGAGCGTTTATGACGCGGGGGTAGACAATTAGACGAAGACTCTAACATTCAGTATATTTCTGTTTTCAGGAAAACACAAATTCAGAACAATCAAGACAAGAGTTGACTCTTGAGGAACAGCGTGCAATTGAAGAAGAGGCTCGAAAGACTGGGACCGAAGAAGCTGAGGCTATAGCGCACGAGCAAAGAAAATCACAAAGCGAGACAGCTGTTGATGCTTCTGGACAACCAGTAGCGCCTGCAGGTCCGCCTGGTAGGGACAGCGGTTTCTGCAGTGAGCAGGATCAGAAACAAAAACAACAGCAACAGCAACAGGCTGAAGAGGTATGATTTTGTTGTTGTTGTGCAGTGGTTTTGAGAAAGTTTATTGCCCAATCCAGGGTGGATAGGGTGGTACGTCAAAGTTTGCAGTCTATGAGCTTGTCATAATCGACCTCGTTTTCGGCTTGTAGACTTATTACGTTAGTCGTAGTCTACGCTCCTCCACACTCCACCACCCCGCTCCAACTCACACTCTGAGGAAGCAGCTGTATGTTGTTGTAGTTGTTAGAAGCTGTTTCTGAAAGAGTGGGAGGAAGGTAATAAGACTATTCAGCTTGACCAATTCGAAATTTGATTGGTTGTCCAAATAAGAACTACGCAATTGACGTCACAATTTCATCAAAGATATCACGCTGAAATAGGCTGACAATGATATCAATAACATGAAATGAGATATAAACTAATATAATGCTACATATTTTTCAGCGCTCGGGGGTCTTAATATAAAGGGGATGGAGACTGTTCTACAAATTTAGTAAACCCCGGGGGTTTATGCAAATATAACGGGGGTCTTTATATAGGAGGGATGGAGACTGTTCTACAAATTTAGTAAATGATTGTAGCACATCGGATTTGCCAGTCAAGGTAGATTCTTGTTCTGTAACCAGAGACCATGTAAGCACAATGTTAAAATATGAATAATATTGATTGTTCTGTGAGCACAATACTAAAATATGGATATTTTTTAGAATGGCGTTGTAGTTGAAGAAGCTGACAAGCCTAACAACTATCAAGTTCAATTCAAACAAGAACAATGCATCATCAATCCAGCCAATAAGAAACAAGATGACGACACCGGGTCACCTGATCGATGTTGGTCATCTAAGGAATCATCCGGCTCCAACCAGACTGACATATCGACGGTTGTCAACCCTGCTACGTCCGTACCAATCACGGCTCCGGGTTCGCCTGATCCAAATGGCTCTGACGCTACCAACACCGATGTATCTGACAACGAAGATGCTGGTCAAGCATCCGCCTCCTCCACAGGGCATCATACTGCCGACAGGCCTGCTCCTGCGCAGCAAAAGGAGCAGAAATATCCGCAAGGTCACATGCCTGGAGACAACAATCAATACGGCTATTCAAGGCCAATGCAGTACAAATATCAGCATGCTCCTCCGCAACCAAACCAAGACCACCAGGCGCATCATACCTTCCCAAGATCGTCTTTGAGTGGTCAGAATTTTTACAAAGCATATAACGATCCGCAGTTGGGTTTTGAAGCATGTAAAAGCAATCCAGCATATCCCACAATGCAACAGGAATTTGGAAGCGAAGCTGAACGACCTCGTTTGCAGGTCCCTCCATACTCAACACAGTATCAACAAAGAGGTCAAATGAGCCAATCAAGAGAGCAGCCTGCACCTGGACATAACATCAGCTATCCAGGAATGCATTACCCTCACCTACGCCATCCATCACACCCCAGTTCTATGCCCCATCAAATGCATCCACAACAGCACCAGATGGCCTATAAGGTCAGAGGTCAAGCACCTGTGATTCATCAAGGTCAGAGGTTACATGAAATCAACCCAAAAGGTCAGCCTCGTTTCTTTGCAAATCAGATACGAGGCATTGGGCAGCAAGCATCTGGAATTGCAAAGCCAGGCTATGTTGGCCGTCCTGTTCAAATGGACGCTGCGTTTGCAAATAATATTGCCCCAACGGAGGAGAATTTCAAAAACCAAGGATTACTCAATATTGCACAACCAGAACAGGGAGGCAAGGAGGCAAGTTTCAATTTACCTTTGTATATTTTATTATTAAGTTCTATAAAGCGCCTAGAATTTAATTAAATTCACTTCCATAATTAAAGCGTCTTGCTGCGAAACTCCGAAGATAAAGCCTCAAATTTACTGAAAGCCATTGGCGCCAGAACCACATGGACAGTGGACTTGAGTGACCCTTTGCCCTTATAAAAACTGCGAAATTCTTTTATTTTCCAGTTGTTTTGCCCTAAATTTGTTTCTTCTGCCCCCTCTACCCGACGCCCCGCTGTCTTGCTTTCTGTCCCTCTGCCGAAAGTCCCCAAATTTCAAATAGACGTCTTATTCCTGTTGTACTCCTATAATACAAGCCCCAATATGAGAAGAACGCCGCAGGAACCCAAAGAATTTTCCAGAAATCAAGGTTTCAAGAGAGAATTTGAATACATTTTTTAATTGTCCAATTTTATATTTCAATGGCTTCTGTCGCAAAATCCTTTCCCCTTTTATTGCTCCCTATACAGTATTTCAACCCCCAAAAGCGACGTTGAATTCATTCGAGCGCGGGCTTATATATTTGGTATTTTTTTGTTGTCCTATGATAGCATTACGTAGTTCTCTCAAAATAAAGTGCTTTCAAATCGGTTTTCAGGACAAAGCTCCTCCACAAGCCTCAGGACCACTGCGTAGCATTAGTCAGACGAACCTACAACAAAGCCAAGAGCAACAACAACAACAGAATAATGCAGACAATGCAAGCGTAGTGAGCTTTTCCAGTATGGCCGCGTCACATCAGAACCTGGACACTAAAGTCGACATGGTGTCGTCATTACTAAGCATGCTGGGAACGCATGATAAAGATGATGTAGCCCGAACCCTTCTTGCAATGTCCAGCAGTACTGACTCATGTTCTGCCATGCGCCAATCGGGCTGTCTTCCGTTGCTGATTAAACTTCTGCATGACCCTGCTTACGAGACACAAGGAATCAACTGGGAGGCAAGAAATAGAGCAGGTAACCCCCTGAAATTTTCACGTAGATCGCATATATCAATATTATTTATCATCCATTACAGGGGGTCCAATGCCGCCCATATAGCCATATAGCCCAAGACTCTCACGACTATTTTTCGAATCCCATCTATCGTTGTATACCGCTCACCAAAACTTTGTATATATTCCTTTTAATTATTTTGTTACAGCGTGTCAAGTTGCAATTTTTTTGAAATATACGAAGAGCCCCCCGGTCCAGCGTTTCATTTCATATTTTTGTCAGTGAGCATCATCGGTTTTCCAGGGGGATGACAAGATAGAGATAGATGAAAATAACAGTGTGGGTCGAAAATCTTTAAAAATTAAATGCAACCGCCGCCATCTTTCAGGAGCCTCTATTATGTGTATTTTTAATTCCAGGTCTTGCGTTGCATAATATAATCAATTCTGGAAGAGGCGACCGCAAGGGACGAAGGGAAGTTCGTGTTTTGCGACTAATTGAAATCGTACGCGCCCACAGCGAGGCTCTACTCAGTGGAAATATGGATAAGTATCATGGACATAGAAGTGCTCCTGCGTTGAGGGAGCATGGCCCAGGCCCCGCAGTGGCTGCTTTAATGAAATTATCGTTTGAAGAGGAGCATAAGAATACGATTAGTGAACTGGGTGGATTGCAGGTAAATAGCAAATTCCGTGTTATTTTTTATTGTATCTCTGTTGTTGTATGTGTTGTATACCGCTGTCTAGTGTCGGCAGTGTCTACAATTCCTGCCGCCTTCTACAATTCTCATGTTTGAATTTTCCCCAGTATTCTTAGCTCCTTCATGTTTCTTCGTTTCCTTCTAACTGCTAATTGTCTACAAATGTCTACATTTCCTTTCAGTGTCTGCGTTGTTTACAAAGTTATACATTTTCTATTAATAATATCAACATTTCCTTTCAACTGCCAAATTTTTGTTAAATCTCTATATTTTGCATATTTATATACTTTTTTACTATTGTCTGCATTTCCTTCATGTGTCTGCATTGTCTTCAAAGTTATACCCTTTCTACTAGTGTCTACATTTCCTATTTATGTTGATATTGTCTACAGTTGTCTATATATACGTTTTCTACTTTTATGTACATTTCCTTCGAAGTGTCTACATTCTCGTTAAATCTATATTTTTCTAGTTTTATACTTTTGCTAGTATTGTCTACATTTTCTTCCAGTGTCTACACTGTCTACAATTGTCTATTACATTTAGAATTTCCATTTCAGGTCATAGCAGAGCTCTTACAAGTTGACTTCAAACTAAATGGCCAATGCAATGACCCGTACAGCATCACCCTCAGGAAGTACGCTGGCATGGCGCTTATTAACCTTACGTACAGCGATGGAAAGAATAAAAATACGTTACTTGAGATGAACGGGGCGTTAAGGGCGATAGCGACGGGATTGGCGTCATTCGATGAAGAGGACCTTGTACAAGTCTCCGCTGGAATAATTCGTAATGTTTCATGGAGATGCGATGAAAATGGAAAAAGAGTACTTGCTGAGGTTGGTTTATTTGTTTGTTTGTGTACTTGTTTGTATACTTGTTTGTTTGTGTACTTGTTTGTGTTTTTGTCTGTTTGTATGTTTGTTTGTGTACTTGTTTGTTTGTGTACTTGTTTGTGTTTTCGTCTGTTTGTGTGTTCGTTTGTTTGTATGTTTGTTTGTGTGTCCATTTATTTGTGTGGTTGTGTTCGTCTGTTTGTTTGTTTTTTGTTTATTTATTTGTTTGTTTGTTTGTTTGTTTGTTTCTTAGTTTATTTGTATACTTATTTGTTTGCGTACTTGTTAGTGTTTTCGTCTGTTTGTGTGTTCGTTTTTTGTGTATTTATTTGTTTGTTTGTTTGTGTACTTGTTTGTTGGTTTCTTTATTTTTTTTGTGTTATTTTTTTGCTTGTTTGTTTGTTCGTTTGCTTGTTGGTTTGTTTGTTTCTTCGTTAATTTGTTTGTTATTGTTTGTTTGTTTGCTTGTTTTTTTCCTTTTCTTATTTCTTTGTTTGTTAGTTTGTTTCTTCATATTTATTTGTTTGCTTGTTGGTTTGTTTTTTCGTTTGTTTTGTTTTGTTTGTTTGTTTGCGCGTTTGTGTTTTTTTGTTTAAAGGGAATCTTGAGTGATTGTTTGATAAACATCCTTTTTTGTCATTTTTTTCCATTGTAGTTAATTTATTTCTTCTCTTCTGATAGATTGAAGCAGCCCGAAGCCTAATGTTGAGCTGCCAAAACATTCGCAGTGAAGGCGCAATCCGGAGCGTCCTTAGTGCTGTTTGGAATCTATCCGCGCACAGCTCGGAAAATAAGGAACATATCTGCTCGACACCAGGCTCTTTGCAATTCTTATGCTACGCGTTGAATTATCGTAGCCCGAGTCGAAGCTTGGTTATTCCCGAAAACGCTGGCGGAATTTTGCGGAACATCTCGTCACATGTCGCAGTGAAACCCGAATACCGAGAGATATTACGAGAACACGGATGTTTGAAGGTAGCGAAAATTGATCAGTTTGTTTACTTGTTTCGGTTTGAAATCTCTGTAATTATCAGCGTTCCTCGTGATGAAGTTGACCTCTGCTCTTTTCTATTGTCCTTTGCCCTAAGATTGATCATTGCCCTAAGACTGACCTTCGACCCCAGACTGTCCTTGGCCATTAGATTGACCTCTGACCTTATATCGACCTTCAACAGTAGATTCCTTCACTGACCTTGTCTCAGTTTTTCTGGGTGATATTGTCCTTTGCCCTCAGACTGATCGTTGCCTTTAGACCCCAGACTGTCCTTTGCCATTAGCTTGACCTATGACCTGACCTTATATCGACCTTCAACAGTAATTATTTGACCTTTTCAAACTTCTTCCAGGTATTGATCTCACAGCTACGATCGCCCAGCACAAGAGTCGTTTCAAATGCCTGTGGAATTCTCTGGAATTTATCAGCCCGATGCGTCGAAGATCAGGAGCTTCTTTGGGAACTGGGCGCAGTTTCGATGCTTAAAACTCTAGTTAATTCAAAACACAAATCCATATCAACTAGTTCCGCGTCCGCGTTAAGAAACCTGATGGCTGTCAAACCCGGAAGTAGCAGCACAGATAACGAATCACATGCTTCATTCCAGTTTAGTAGATCGAATACGCTTCCAGGAAAAGGACGTGCACAAAATTCCCAGAATAACTTGCGCAACGAAAGGAAGTATAAATCGTTTTTTGGAAAGAAAAACGCCGCAAAAGAAGCCAATCAGAATGCAGCAGCTGTTAAAAAGCCTGTTGCTAGGCAATATCATGAAGATACACGAAAACTGCATCGAAAAGTAAAACAAGGAGAGCCTCATTTCTATGCAGATCTATACCAAGATCCTCCGCGAAGAGGAGTAACCATGCCACATACTAAAGACCCTACGAAAATACTTTACTCAGGGGAGAATCCACAGCATCTGAAAGAGGCTAGTAATGAGGGAATCGCCATGCAATTCACCGGAAGTCACGTGGATCGATGGAATAACGCAGGTTGTAATTGCAAGCATGGTGGTCAGTACAAATCTGGCGGTCCAGTGGGAAGTTTGCAGCAAGGAATGCAGGATATGGCTGTTCGAGAGGAATCCCCTTTTATTGCTAGGCAACGTAAAGACAGCTCAAGCTCAAGTTCTTCATTTTCACCTCCAATGCAGGTCAGTCAAGTTTCTTATTTTCTTACGTCATAGTGATGTCACTCTTTGGCAGTGTTTCATCATAATGACGTCACTGTTGTGTGACTTGTCAGTTTACTTCTAAATGTTACATTAAAACATCAACTTGATTGTGTATCTGACGTCGTTTTGACGTCAACGTAATTCGATGCTACGTCATTTTGACTGAAAAATCCAAATTTTATATTCATTTTCGTCATCGTGACGTCAGTTTGATATGATGTGACGTTTCGTCAACATCAGCATTTATGAAAATATTCATTAGCGCCATTATATAACCAGGGGTGGCGCCAGGTGGGGGCTAGGGGGGCTACAGCCCCCTCGTCGGGGAACTCAAGCCCCCATCGGGGAAAATCCTCTCGCTGTCGGGGAAGTGCCTATGGATGAATTCTTTTTGTCACTTCGACTCTTTTTCCGGTTGTTGATAAAGTTAAGATGGAATCTGAGGGAAGATTCAGCACAAGGAATATAACTATTCTGCAACGAATAGCTAACATTGCTCAGCCCAACATCAACCTCCTTGACAAGAAATATTAATAGTCCTGCAGACCTATTTCAAGTTGAAAAAGGCGCCCTCTGCCATGAAGTTGTAATATTCGCGTGTTTGTTAAAAGGAAAGAAGGAAAACGAAGCCCCATTATCCTTATTAGAGCTTCAAAGCTACCTTGTAAAGCTAAAAGCTGCATTTTTATGGGCAAGAGCATCTAACGCTGATTGTGTGCACGCTACTAGTCTCGCCAACTTAATGTGAGAGAAATTTTAGTTCGATGCATCTAATGAAGCATTTAATCACTTGCGAACAGTAATGAAAAAAACGATCCTTTTGAGATTTTGATGGCGTTAGAGATCCACAGAGAAGGCAGGGGTTGATTTAGAGGGGGGTCGAGGTATTTTTGACAACCAACCAAAAAATCGGCAATAATGAATTAATGGAAACGCCAAAATTAACTTCAATGCACTTCAATGTCTAGCATTTCATGTGCCAAAATGAGTGATTATCTTAGGAAATTATGCTCCCCAGATGCTTGGAAATCGCATCTAAGGGCATCCAGAATTCAAAATTTTCTTGGGGAGTACCCCAGACCCCCCCCCGGGGCTACGCAGCTGCAGCGTGGGCTGAATTGGACTTTGACCAGCTTGCCCTTGAAAAGAGAAGCACAACAAATCTGGAAATGGTTGTCAATAGATTCAAAGTCAATAGATGAACTAATAAAGACCAACACGATCTGAAGATAAGGAGTCAGGTCAAGCATAGATAAGAATATGTTTTTACGTTATAAGCCCCCTCGTTGGGGAGACCAGCCCCTTTTCGGGCAAAGCCTAGCGCCACCCCTGTATATAACGGTGGTCCAGTCCCGTGATGGTCAAAATGTAGACGCGGGACTTTTCATTTTGGGTCTTCTTTGCGTGTTGCGAGTTATGCATGATTCGGTTTTTTATTCATAATTTCAGCCGCAACCCTCGCTGCTGCACGCACCTCGCGTTAACACAGACAATTCACCTTTGGCGATTTTCCGAGACCGAAAACCGAATTCCGGTTTGAATGTCCATCGTCGGTCAATGTCGGATACAATTTCCGAATGCGGACATCCTTTGCCTGTACAGCAGCACCCGTCGCATGCTGTGACCGATTCTGAATTGGCGAAAAAAGATGTCAGCGATTTCAACTCGGTTACTTTTCGGAAAGACGAACATGCATCGTGGCACGATTTGATACACCGAGGAGGCCCGTCAAATCTAAATCAAAATTCGACGAGCGCGAAAAATGCCAGGAGGGAGCTATTCGAGATGCAGGATCTTACGAGCCAATATCGCAACGCTCGCAAGATTCGTAAAAGTTACGACGAAGTTACGCACTACGAGACGCATTTTCTGTCGCCGTATGATGATTGCCCACTGTCTATCGTAAAAGATGTGATAAGGCTGCCGAATTGTTATCGTTCAAAAGCCGAGTATCCTCCAGCAACACCGAAAGTTTTTGTTCAAGAGACGCGCTACGAAGTTCGGCAAGCGTATCATCGACGGTCAAATGAAACGATCGCAAGTTCGCTGCATAGTTCGCAAGAGGAGCTAATGAATAGTTGCAAGCACAATCATCAAGGGACAAGCGTCTGGCAGTGCGACTGCTACGAATCCGGCAATGTGTGGATCCGGAAAGGAGGTGAAAAGTCGAAGTTTAAACCCGGAAAAAGAGCCGGTCAGAATGCCGGTTGCGGGCACAGCTGGTTGCCTCCTAAAACTGGTTCAATTGAATATCTAACAAATTATGCTGACGATAGCAGTTTCCATGGAAACGATCCCAGAATGCCTGTTAAAGACAAGATTATTTCCAGTCCCCAAGGACAGTTTGGATTAGCGACACCATTGAAAGATCCATATCTCAAGTCGGGGTCCGAAATTGTCATGATGGAAGCTGTAGATAAAGAGGGGATTCCGCAGGGCGATTCCCTGAATAATGACAACGCACGTGCAGAGATATCAGAGGAGGCTGTTGCTAAAAAACCGCTTCGATCAAGCCTAAAAACTCCGTCAGACAGCCTGAGGAAGTTTCGCAAAAAACATGTGACCCAGAAAGTTGTGACGTCAGTTGACAAAAAGAAAGAGAGAAGCAAAGATAACCTAATGGTGACGTCACTATAGAACTTGTGTGCACTTGTCTGAACCGGTATTGTAAATGCATAAGTCATAACTGCTTAACCGTAGAAACCATAAAATCACCGTCCTTAAATAGTAATACAGTTTGAACGGTTCTTGAAGGTAGCGAGAATTGTCGAATATTTAGGATTTTTGCTGTCACTATATTTCGCTTCTGTTCCCAATGAAGTGTACTTTGTAAGGTCTTTCTGTGGTTGGTCTTTCGGGCGATGAATGGAAATTTTGACATTTGATTGGTCACAGCTTCACCATGCTAGACTCGTATTGACTCCTTAAAGGAGATAGCTCGGAAAATTTTGTTCTTGCGTAATGATTTTTTCAAACATGTGTCCGTGACACAATTTTCTGATAAAGACCTCCTTTCAGGTTCGCTCATGATCTCCGTATACGCTGGCTCATTCTAGGAGCTAGAAAACACCACCACTAATCGCGAGGAAATTGATGCTATCAATCGCTAACCTTGCGTAATTGCTCTTCAAAAAAATAGATATCACATAATTTGGGGATATAAATCTCCTTTCAGGTTCACTCATGATTTCCTTATACGTTGACTCATTCTAAGAGTTAGAAAACACCACGATTTATAGCGAGGAAATTGATGCTATCAATCGCTAGCATTGCGTAATTGCTCTTCAAAAGCATAGACATCACATAATTTTTGGATATAGACCTCCTTTCAGGTTTGCTCATGATTTCCGTATACGTTCGCTCATTCTTAGTTGTTTTTCAAAAGCATAGCAAACACATTAGTTCTGACGTAGACCTCCTTGCAGGTTCGCTCATGATCTCCTCGTACGTTTGAACAAAAATAAAAATCCATGAGAAATTGAGGGACAGCTAGTTCTTTTAAAAATTATCTTAATTTTGTGTAGTTTATGCCATCGAATGTATGTCAAGCCGTAAACAGTAGGACCGTGGTCTTTTATGACCTAATCCACATATAGACGTTATATTATTACACATAAATTCATTATTTACTCGTCGTTTACTTATTATATTTAAATTAGAAGTCATTATAATGTATAAAATAGACAATTTATTTGTTTGAGCCTTGTTAGTTGAAATTACTTTGTATTTTAGAAAATGAGAAATTTGAGCCGATTCGGTATACAGTACGTCACGTTTTGTTTTCTTTGCGTTCGAATTTGGATTCCTGTTCGAAAAAACCGTTCGATCAGCGTTCGAATAAGTGTTCGATGCGCCGAACAATGCTATCGGAGTCACGATTCGCTTAGACTTCGGGCGTGTTCTTCTAAACCATCTTCCGAGACTTCCAATTCTACCAATTGCCAGGAGAAATTACAGGAATGGGTCTGGGGACGAGGCAAGCAAGAATTTTGGCGCGAAAATTTTCGGGATTCCAGAATTCATGTTTTTCGAAAATCATGGATTCTGTCAACCTCGTCCCAAGGCCCCAAATCGAATTTCCTCGAATCTCAACCGTCAAATCGATTTGGACCCTGGTACCGGCCACAAAAATCTGCCAAAATACTGGCAATTTGGGTCTAGGCATCAAAACAAGATGTAATTTCACATATATTTTGGCCTATTTTGGTGTGAAATTTTGAAGAAGCTGTGACGTCACGTTCGCCAATCAAATTGCGAATAGACTAGGCCGATGCCAGGGTTATAGCAAAGGTCGGATCGAAAGGTGTGAAATTAACCGGACCTGCGAGGAAGCTCGGGATTTTTTTCGCAGGTCCGGTTAATTTCACACCTTTCGATCCGACCTTTGCAATAAATAGGAAAGAAACCACATTTCTCATTGCCCGATGATGGGAGACGGATCTCTCCCGAAACGTTGCCCTACTAAATATCAAAGGCTTGTCATGATACGTGGTGACTATCATGTCTAATACGGTGTCAGAAACAGCCTTGATAAGTTCGAATATATTTACTCAAATGACTTCAAATTATTAAGGAATCTCTGAAACTAAAAATACAGTTCTTTGTGTAAAACTGTAAACAAAACAACAACACTAAATTCTTACAAAAGGCCGCAAAAGGCAGCGTTGGCTTATTTCATAAGTCGTGCCGTGCCGCGCTACACCGAGTGAAGTTTGACTAGACCACGGTTTTATAATAATAATAATAATAATAAATTTATTTTAAGTTGGCTTTACATAGCTGAAGACATTAATTAAAAGTTATAGCTAATTTACGCCAACTATTTAAAAAATACTGATCTAAAATACTAGATAAAATCTTTTAAAACTTAGATTTAAACCTTACTGGCAGCGAATCTCAAGGGTTTCTATTTCCAGTAAAAGGGGCCTGTTTTCACTATAGCAATTTGTCTTGTTAGTTGCTTCTAGCGAGCTCCTCTGTAAAAAATTAATTCAAGGCAAGGGCTACTGTTCATGTTAATACTTCTTTTCTTATTTGCAATATTTCGATGGCAAAATCGTCTCCCTTTTATACATATTTTCGCATTTCTATATTTTCTTGCTTCCATATTTTTGTGCGCATATGCTGATTATCTTTTATTTTACTTCTTTCCAATTATTTGCATTGAGAAACAATTTCTGTTATTTCCAACTGTTTTCAGACTGAGCGAAACCCATCCAAATCTCTTCGAAATCCCAAGAAATCGAAGAGATTTGCTCAAGAAACAACAGAAACAGTTTGTTAAAGACCCTATAACAAGAAGGCCCGGATTGCAATCGCAACCTAGCATCCCTGCCAGTCCGCCCCGGTGTGAACAGACAAATTTCTAATGTAACAGTGGCATACCGAGTCAAACTGCAGTCGAACTAAATTTCTGTTGATACGACACGACACGACACGACTTAAGAAACAGGCCTTAAAAACCTAGCTATCGATAAATCAGCTCAATGGTTAACCTCAATACTTCTTGTTTTTTGGGCAAATATTTGTGTGTTTTTTTAGAGTTGCTGCTGAGGCGAATATCTTGCCACAGAACCTGCAGGAACATTCTGCTCTTTCCTCGTGAACAACCATGTGCGTTTGCAAAGAACTCATTTGCCAGAAACTTTTCCCGCAGGTCTCGCAGCTGTGTTTTTTTACTCCCGCGTGAATCTTCATATGCCGCGTGAGGAATCGATTCTCCGTGAAGCCTCCACCACAGACCTTGCAAATGATATAGAAAAACAGTAACAAGAGTACTATAAAAGATCAATTAGGCGTTTATTAGAGTTCTTTGCAAAATCGCATTAAACAAATGATGATTATATAATAATAATGAAGATGATAATGATGATGATGATGATGGTGATGTTGATGGTGATGATGATGATCATATCACAGAGAGGGTTATTGAAGATGATGTTGATGATTACGATGATTGTGGTGGTGGTGGTGGTGGTGGTGTTGGTGGTGCTGGTGGTGGTGCTGGTGGTGGTGGTTGTGGTAGTGGTGATGATTTTGATGATGGTGGAGGTGGTGATGAAGATGATGAATGTGTTGGTTGTGGCGATGAGGATAATGATGATCATCATCGTGATTGTGATGATGATCATGATCATGATGCTCATGATGACAATCATGATCATGATCACGGTGATGATGATGATGATAATAATCATGTTCATCATCATCATCATGAGGACGATGATGATGATGATTATTATGGTAATGCTGATGATGATCATGATGATCATGATCGTGATCATGATGATCATGATCAAGGATCATGATCACAGTGATCATGATGATGACGATGATGATCATGATCACCCTGATCATGAAAATGATGATTATGGTTATGGTAATGCTGATGATGATAATGATAATGATAATGATAATGATGATCATGATCATGATGTAACGATAATGATCATGATCACCGCGATCATGATGATGATGATGATGATTATGGTTATGCTGATGATGATAATATTAATGATGATGGTAATGATGATGATGACGATGCTGATCATGATCATGGTGATTATGATGATAACGATGTTGGTGAGATGATGAGCGGATATATCTAAAAACACAGTCCTCTGAAAAAACGTAGCCGCTATCGAGGCAATCTTCTTACCACTACACTCGCAGAAAACGTCGTCTTTTCCCTGTGCACAGCCATGTGCATCGTAAAACAACTCCGTTGAAAAACACTGTTCTCGCAGATCTCGCAGCTGTTTCATGACTCCCGCGTGAATCGTCGCACAGTATCCCACATGGGGACTCGGTTCTCCGTGAGGGCTCGGCCACAAACCTTACAAAAATTTATGGGCTATCTGTAAAACATGGAATGTGGAATGATGGAATGGAATGATGGAATGGAATGGAATGATGGAATGGAATGGAATGATGGAATGGAATGGAATGATGGAATGGAATGGAATGGAATGATGGAATGGGAATGAATGATGGAATGGAATGGAATGATGGAATGGAATGGAATGATGGAATGGAATGGAATGGAATGGAATGATGGAATGGAATGGAATGATGGAATGGAATGGTCAAATAATTTCTCGAAGTATCCATTAAGGCTTGCCTAACTTCCAGTGAAATAAAAAGCATGATAGCAGAAAGTAGCCAGACATGTTTTAAGTGATGTAAGGGAATTATAAGCTCGACATTGTGCAATAAAGTTGCAAACTAAGCAAATTGTGATTCTACTATAATTAATGCGTGCATAGAACAAAACATAATTACTATAATAACACAACAATAAGCATACCAAGTATACCAAGCATACCAACTTTAGAAATAACTTTGATTAGCTAACTGAACAAAATTTCTATTTTGCGTAAATCATGTTTACCTATTACATAAAAGACGCTTCATGATGCATTTCACAATCAATCAAAAATTCCTATAAATTTTCCAGATAGAAATGCAAGATTCCAATACCGATTCAGTTCAACAATAAAGCAAATTTTTGGACACAACAACATTAAGGATTTGTTCATTTTGATTTACACAAGTATCTTCTCCTGCATTTCCCCAGCCTATTTACGTAAATAGCATTCGCAGACAGTGGCGAGACATGTTTTAAGTGGCGTTATTAGTGTGCATGCTGGGAAAATATGTACGCAAAAGCACACAAAAGGGTACTTTGACATATCATAATCTCACCAAGATCCACTCAATCCAATACGGGGGTTTCACGATTGCGACACCATGAACATTAACCCTATAAATGCTATGGGGGTATTATAATCGTATTGAAATTGACCCCCTTTCTACTGTTCTGCAAACAAAGATCTTTTCAACGCGTTCCTTTTTCAATGCGTTCCTTCCTGGTGACTGCTCTTTGAGTATGTCTCACAGCCTAAAATGTCTCTGAAGTTTAGGCTGCCTAAGCCAGAAACAGCAAAAAAGAGGATGTTTTCGTTGATATTGAAAGGATCGATTGGGAGTCTTTGCAAGACAGGAGAGAGATAGGGAAAGGATCCTACGGCTGCGTAGAGTTTGCTCGTTATAGCCGAGAGAATTGCAATAAATCTGTGGAGGTGGTGGCAAAGCGACCAATTGATGTAATCGGGTTCGAAAAAGAATTTGCCAAGGAAGCCCGACTTTTAAAAAGTGCAAAGGGCCACGAAAATGTTGTGGAATTTTTGGAATCTCGACAACTCCACAGTACGCCTTAATTCAAGAATATGTCGAATTTTCGTTTTCTTTTGTTGGGGATGCGAAAGTGGTGAATTCTCTTGCTGATTTTCTTGTCCATATCGATGAAACCTACAATTGCGAAGGTTTCGAGCATTTGTTACCGATTGTTTGCAATGACGTAGTGAAGGGCGTCTCATACCTGCATGGAAAAAACATTGTTCACAGGGACTTAAAGCCTGCAAACGTTCTGGTCAGTAACCAACATTATGTCCACCTTGCAAGGGAAGAGATGGAGCACGTGTGGAAGGAAGGCATTCGTCCTATTGTGTGTAAGCTAACTGATTTCGGGGAAAGTCGGTCAAACATAATTCAGACAAATACGCTTCTAAATTCAAAAATTACCAAAGTTGACCGAGGTAGTCCAGCCTACATGGCCCCTGAGATCCTCCTTGCGGAAAAACGTCCAGCGTCTGTGACATTAGAGAACTTAAAAATGTTCGATGTTTGGGCTTTGGGGATGATCTGTTTCGTTCTTGTCAATCCATCTTGCAGATACCCATATGCCACTGAGATCAGTGATGCTCTGAGTTTGTGTCCCGTCGAAGATGCAAGGAATATACTTGAGCGTCTGATGAGAAGCTGTACGCGTCCGTCATTCTCCAGAAAATACGACCTGAATCAGGTTGTGCATTGGGACCTCATCGTTCGTTTGCATGAAGCTTGCGTTTGTTTTGCCTACGCTGAACGATGCAAATCAGTCACTGAACTTGAGAGGCTGGTGGAGGATGAATACATAAATACGGAATGCACTGTCACCAATTTGCTACTTAGCCAGACTACACCAACTTCTTGCGACAGGAGCATCGTGAGCGACTTTTCATGGAATTTGGAGTAGTCTGCTGAAATTCATTTTTGAAAATTTGACTATACTTTACAAACTCTTGTTATGTTAATGTTGTGTTATGTTAAACTTTTGTTGTGTTATTATAGTAATTTTGTTTTGTTCTATGCACGCATTAATTATAGTAGAATCACAATTTGCTTAGTTTGCAACTTTATTGCACAATGTCGAACTTATAATTCCCTTACATCACTTAAAACATGTCTGGCTACTTTCTGCTATCGTGCTTTTTATTTCACTGGAAGTTAGGCAAGCCTTAATGGATACTTTGAGAAATTATTTGACCATTCCATTCCATCATTCCATTCCATTCCATCATTCCATTCCATTCCATCATTCCATTCCATTCCATCATTCCATTCCATTCCATTCCATCATTCCATTCCATTCCATTCCATCATTCCATTCCATTCCATCATTCCATTCCATTCCATCATTCCATTCCATTCCATTCCATCATTCCATTCCATTCCATCATTCCATTCCATTCCATTCCATCATTCCATTCCATTCCATTCCATCATTCCATTCCATCATTCCACATTCCATGTTTTACAGATAGCCAAACGTAAAGGGCTCATTGATTAAACAAATGATTATAATAACAGTGATGATGATGGAGATGATGGATTTCGGGGGGGGGGCTCGTTTTAGAAGGATTTTGATAAACATATTTCTTCATACACTTTTTTATAAGCAACTGCTCAATAAGCAACTAGGGCTGAACTGACCTTAAAATTAAGCAACTTGAGGGCTCAATTGAATTACTGTAAGCAACTTGGAAGTCAAAAAACCAAGCCTATACGCTTTCTTGTTGTTAAGAAATTGTTTGTTCTTATGTTTTGCATGTTGAAGTTCTTCAGCTAGTTTTTCCCACTTACTGTCTCCCAAAATCGTGTTGTAGGCCTAACAGTTGATGATTTTGACCAGCGAAGTCAGGGGTTGTTTGGTGGCTGAAATGACTAAATTTTTAAGCACCTTTGAGGGTTGGATAAAAAAGCCCAGTTGCTTATTAAAAAAAGTGTATAACATATCACTGAGAATGCTTATCGAAGGAAAGAGTTATTCTTGAAAGAGGTAAGTGGTGCTCTATTTCGGGGGGAGAGGGGGGGCGCAATTCACCTCTTGGAATCTTGTATACCCTTTGCTTAGGTTTATATTGTTGTCATAGAAATCCCTTCAAAATCCTTTTGTTTTATATGAAATCTTACAGGGCTTTTGAAGAGCGAAATGCTCCTCGCTTTATCTGTAAATATATGTAAAATGACCCGTTGAATGGCGGAGTAAGGCAAAATTATACCCCCAATCCTGGCCAAAATTCATAGAGACTTTCTCCGTGCAACACGAAACTTGTTACAAATCATTAGAAATAGGACGGACCACCCCTCCCCCCTGTATCAATGTTGCCTCCTTTTCAAGACAATGATATTTCCTGCCGCTTAGGAATTAGATTCAATCCCCAACATTGATATGGGGGAGAGGGGGCTTCGACAAAGCGGAGCTGCTTTAAAAGCTTCAAAGCGTCTCTATAATTTTGGCCAAGATTGCAGATTCTGGCCGAATGCACCAATCAGAAAAATGACGCTGAATTGGTATTGTGTTTTCAGCCCGCGGGAAACATGTAAATAATCAAATAAGCATCGTTTACGCGGCTTCTATGGGAGAAATATATAATGTAACAAAATACACGCTTTTTTTAAATAAAGAACCACTTTATAAGGAACCTACATGTAGAAGGCCCGAAAATTTAAAGAACTTATACTACTAAAGAGAAAATCATGAAGGAACTTCTCAATGTCGAATGCTTTTATCACTGCAAATAATCAAGAATTAGAAAGCCGGTTCCATTCATTTGCAGTCGAAAATCACATAAATTGTACATTAAGCATGTATCAAATGTTTCCTTGAGTAGTCTCAAGCTTTGCTTACATGCAAGTGACTCTCTATTATTGTTATGACACTGAATGTGCAGTTAAAATTAAAGAACTATTAAGGAACTTTTGGAGCTACAATTGCCTTAAAAGAGGTCCAAAAATAAGGAACTTTAGGAACTAGGCCTTTAAGTAGGCTCCTTATAAATAAAAAAGCGTGTATATAAGTTTTTTCAACACCAATCATCCCGCGGAAACATGTAAATAATCAATTAAGCATCGTTTATGCGGCTTCTACGCGAGAAATATATAATGTAATAAAATATATAATATTGTTGTATAGACTGATTATCTGAGTCCCAGTTATCGCTCATGAGACCGAGGCTAGCACTAAAAGGAGATTGTCCAGCAATTCAATTCAATAGCGAAGCTACGACTCGGGTAATCAGTCTAATTGTTGTACATACCCGACAGTTGAATGGTTTATTTTTTTCGTGATACTTCATGTGACCCGTCAATCCAGCTTCAAGATGAAAGTCTTTTCCACATGTCGGACATCTGAATGGTTTCACAATATGCATCTTTTTCTTGTGTTTATGCATTTCAATGGATTCAGGAAACCCTTCACCACAAACATCACAAGTTGTCGGTCCGGCGTGAACTTTCTGCGTGCCACCGATAATTCCCTGATGAAATCGCTCGTAATGCCGTGACACGCTTGTTAAACGCGTGAATCTCTGGTCGCATTCCTCGCACGAGTATGGCTTCATGCCATCGTGAGATCTTTTATGCCGATTGAAATTGCTTCGATCGTTGAATGTTCGTTCACATACGTCACACGGGTACATCTTCTTCTTACTGTGAATTCTTTCATGAGTTGTCAAACTTTGTTGACCTGGGGTTTGCTTTCCACTTGCAGCGCATTCCACTCTCTTCCTTGACTGTGTCTGTGACCGTGTCATCACGTGATGTTGTTCCCTGTTCTCAGAATACTCTGATGTCACCCCATAGCTGGTAGTAGCTGATTCGTTGTTCGAGGACTCTACTCCAGACATGGCTGACACTTGTCTGCTGCTGGAGGTACTGCTACTACTGCTGCTCGAGTTACTGTTGAGAGGTGTGTCTCTGTGGCCTGAAGAGCTACTGTTGCTTGAGTTATTGTTAGAAGATGTGTCTCTCCTGCCGGAGGTGCCGCTGTTGCTTGAGTTACTGTTGAGAGGTGTGTCTATGCGGCCTGACGAGCTACTGTTGCTTGAGTTATTGTCGGAGGTGCCGCTGTTGCTTGAGTTACTGTTGAGAGGTGTGTCTATGCGGCCTGACGAGCTACTGTGTCTTGAATTATTGTTGGAAGATGACGAAGATGTGCTGTAAGATGACTTCTGTGTTAAAGATGACCCGTTGCCATTGCCAGATGAACCATTATTCTCATTGCTAGTGCTAGATGATCGACCAATTCTACTAAATGACGTAGCTTGTCCAGACAGCCAAATTCCAACACTTTGTGAATCAGCTCCACTGCCATATGGTCCATCTCCTAGGCCGTATGAACCGACTCCACTGGTATATGAGCTATCTCCTGTGCTATACAGACCCCCTCCACCACTATATAAACCACCTCCATGGCTATATGGACCACCTCCACGGCCAAATAAACCACCTCCACTGCTATAAGGACCACCTCCAAGGCCGTATGAACCGACTCCACTGGTATATGAACTACTTCCAGTCCTATATGGACCATCCCCACCACTATATAAATCACCTCCACGGCTATATAAACTACCTCCGCCGCTATATAAACTACCTCCACGGCTATATTGACCACCTCCATGGCCATATAAACCACCTCCACTGCTATACGGACCAGCTCCAGTGCTATATGAACCACCTCCGATGCTATATCGACCACCTCCACTGCTATATGAACCACTTCCATTGCTATATGGTCCACTTTCACTTCTGGATGAACCAGCTCCACCACTAGCTTCTCTGCCTCCACCACTATAAGTACCACCTCCACCACCAGAAAGCCAACTTCCACCATCACCTCCACTGCTATATGGACCACCTCCACTACTGGATGAACCAGCTCTACCAGAAGAATCTCTGTCTCCACCAGCATGTGTACCACCCCCTCCACCAGGTAGCCAACCTCTGCTACTATGTGAACCACCTCCTCCGCTATATGAGCCAACTTCACCTCCTGATTTCCAAGCTTCTTGCATAAATCGATACTTTTCTGATGTTTTAGCCACTTTTGGTATGCTTTTCTCTCTTCTTCTTCTTCTTCTTCTTCTTCATCATCATCATCATCATCATCATCGTCATCTTCTTCCTCATCTTCTTCCTCATCATCTTCTTCTTCTTCTACTTTGTTTCCTTTGTCCTGTTCCGCTCCAACGGGAAGATCATGCAGTGAAATCCCTACTATTTCCTCTTCTCCACAATGTTCTTCTTTTATTTTCAATTTCGAAAGCTGAAACTCGTGAAGACTTTTTTCATATGGATATTCGTAACCAATTGCTGGACGAAGCTCTCCTTCAGTGCTTCCCACTTTTACAAACTTTGACACGTGGAGGCTTTCTTCTTGACTATACTCGCAAAGCATCTCCCTGTCCACTGTTTCTTGCCTGCGTCTCGTACCTCCAGATTTCTTCGACTTGGATCCATCGGCATGTTGTTCACGGTATTCGTTAAACACCCCTTCCCCGCCTGTACCTCCCACCTTTCCAGCTAATTCCCTCTCTGAGTGTGTTCTGTTTTCGGGTTTTCTTCCTTCCATGACAAAAACTCTTCTCTACGTTTCGAGAAATATTTTGCAGAAATTCTTTGCAACATTACAAAGCTCTTCAAATAACTAGTCTGACCTTTCGTTATTTTTCCATATTACATTCTGGATAACTGATATCTTTTTGGTTCGCCAACATTCGTGTTCTGTTGAGAGAAAAATTAAAACAAATTAAACCTACGCTTAGGTGCCTAATTGCCGTCCCCTCCCCGCTAATTAGTTTTTGGAAAAATTTCCAACCCCCACCCCCCCGCTCTTACTAGGACCCCCCATTATTAGGTATAATTACAATATTGATGTTGAAAATTTCCACTAAACTTACTTTGACGTTCTTGGTGTGAAATTTCACTTGTACATTCAATTTGTTGGTTAGAACTATGGATTTCCTTAGCCTATAAGAACTCTAGGGCCCCTCGCTTTGATTTTCAGCAGTTTCCAGACAAAGTTTGTCAAACAAAGTTCGACCCCCCGTTTACTGCGACCCCCCCTCCCGCCAATTATATCCTGACGGTAGTTCCGACCCCCCGCCTATTACGACCCCCTGCAATTAGGCACCTTAAAGTACCCGAATTAAAATTCACCCTAACACAAAAGGCAAGCTGTCTGCTCCTTGTTCCCGTCCTTGTTATGATTCGTGTGTTCGGCTCAGTCCCTATTCTCGGCTCTGTGATTCGTAATAAAAAGGATTTTTCGGGTTCGGTACAGCATAATGAAAGAATAAACACGAATAAGAATAGATAGTGTACCAGTTGCGCCAGGGATTCGCGCGCCCGCCTCGGTCCCTATTCTTCAGCTCAGTATTCGAAGATGATGATCTCCACATCTCGCCATTCTTCCATGCGGTATACACATACTCACACATAGCTACAGCTACAGCTCAATCTTTAATCCCCTTTACACTGTCTACTAAAAACTTGTATAAGAAAACTCTGTTACGATTCGCGCGCCCAGCTCGGTCCCTATTCTTTGGCTCAGTAATCAAAGACGATGATGATCAGATGATGATAATCAGATGATCAAATCAAATCAAAATAAAAAAAACAAAAACTGGTGAGTTTAAAAACAAAATCAAATTTTGGTCTGGTGCAACCTGCCACTATCGATGGTGTCAAATTTACAGTGTATATTAAAAATTTAGGTTTTATTGGACTTGATTAAACTATTAATGATATATTTATTTTTTTAACATCTTTCAAATACGCATTTGCATATTGTATTTCTGTTGTTTTGATTTGTTAGTTGGCTTAAATTAGCTTTAATTTAGCTATCGTATTTTAATAGCCAACTTTTAAAGAAATTGATAACCCATAATAATAATAATAATAATAATAATAATAATAATAATAATAAATGCACTCCACGTGTGACCATTCTTCCATGCGGTCTACACATACTGCAACCGCTTATAAGCTACCAAGATGTAGAAGGCCTAAAACCTTAAGCAACGTGTAGTGCCACAGGGAAGAAACTTAAGCAACATTTTAAATTTTAAATAATTTTATAATGCTGCAAGCAATCGAGAATTGATCAACATCGAACTCTTATATCAACGGAGTGTTACTCAGTACGTGAAGCATTTCAAGGAAGGGTTTCCGTTTAACTTTCAATACAGTCTTTATATGGTAACAATTACATGGTAGTTCTTGACTCATGTTTTTATAGTATTTCTTTGCTGTATACTAGATGTTCTAGTGTTATGGAGGCGATAACTCCAAATTGTGCTGTTTTTCTAGCCTCTATACTATTCGTAGGGCAAACAATATACAGTAAAATTAAGCAACTACTAATCAACTCTTGCTACTAAAATGGGCATAAGAGTGCCCAAAACTAAGCAACTTTTTGAACTAGGCCCGAGCGAAGTTGCTTATAAAAAAACTGTGTATAATTGCTAAATCTTTAGGGCCTGATTACATGAGGGAGGGCTAGCCCTCTTTTATCCGAGATTGATGATTTTTGACGAGATCTCGGTATAAATAAGAAACATATAAAGCTTTGAGATTGCGATTACACGCTGACAGGGCAGCCCTACTAGCTGAGATCACGCCTGCTCGCAAGAGGTTTGGCCCTGTCACCAGGCCTGGAATTTTGTGAATTTCGTCACAAAATCGATTTTGCAGGGCTGCGAAAGAGGGCTGCTTTCTAAAATCATAACTGTGCATGCCTGTGTCTACGCACTCAAATCAATTTCCCCGCCAAATTACTGCGCAGTTTACTGTGGGGGGATGAGAGTTAGTCTCGAGAAGAGTTTCTCTCATGCAATCGCAAACAAAAATCAGCCTCGGGCACCAGGACCAGCCCTCCTGATAGGACTGACCCTCTTCATATAATCAGAAGCCCTTTTACACTGTCTGCTAAAGACTTGTTATGTGAAATCTTTGTTATGATTTGCAGAGGCCCCGCAGAGGCGGACTGGCAGCGAATCTCAAGGGTTGATATAGCAATATATTTCCAGTAAAAGGGACCTGTTTTCACTATAGGAATTTGTCTTGTTAGTTGCTTCTAGCGAGCTCCTCTGTAAAAAATCAATTCAAGGCAAGGGCCACTGTTCATGTTAATACTTCTTTTCTTATTTGCGATATTTCGATGACAAAATCGTCTTCCTTTTATACACTCTTTTTCTTTTATTAGAACAATTTTATAAGAACACGAGCCTGGATTTTGCCCAGATTTTAAGAACAAAATAAGAACAAGCTGAGGCTGGGCCTTTTCATAAGCCCTACGAATATCAGATAAATATGAAAGTACAACAGTCAGACAACGTAAAGTAAAAAGCAGGCAAACAGTCAACTGGACAAGCATGCTCCATTTTTACACAACCCTATTACCACTAAAGACATTCACTGACAAGATCTAGATGTCTCATTAACCAAGGAATTAAGAACAGATTAAGAACATTTCAGGCCCAAAAAAGGCCAAAACTTAAGAACAGCCAGCCTCAATCAAAATTTCCTGGTTCTTATAAAAAAAAGAGTGTAGATATTTTCGCATTTCTATAGGCCTATTTTCTTGCTTCCATATTTTTGTGCGCATATGGTGATTATCTTTTTATTTTTACTTCTATCCAATTATCTGCATTGAGAAACAATTTCTGTTATTTCCAACTCTTTTCAAACTGAGCAAAACCAATCCAAATCTCCTCGAAATCCCAAGAAATCGAAGAGATTTGCTCAAGAAACAGCAGAAAAAGTTTGTTAAAGACCCTCTGTCTAACAAAAAGGCCTGGGTTGCAATCGCAACCTAGCATCCCTGCCATTCCGCCCCTGATGATTTGTGCCCGCGGCTCAGTCCCTATTCTTCGGCTCAGTAATCGAAGATGATGACCTCCACTTGTGACGAAAAATTTACAAGTTATGAAGCAAATCAACTAATATATATTATTATATATTATATATTATTATATATTATATATATTATTATATATTATATATTATTATATATTACATCTATTATTATATATTATATATTATTATATGTTATATATTATATATTATATATTATATATTATATATTATTATTATATATATATATTAACATACTGTATTATTGCATATAGAACTCGATGGAACTAGTATTGGTTATTTAAGTAACAAATGTTTGGCAAGACTGGCAAGAACCTTGTACAAAGCTTGCAGTTGCATAGTTTTGCCTGTCCAGGAAACTGCTTCCTGATCAGGTAACTCACAGACATCCTACCGTGTTGCGCAAAAAACCGGCCGAAACCGCGAATCCGGACCAATTCCATCAGATTCAGCGTGCCAAAAAACATAGTTTCACCTCGTGCGGAAAATTTTCACCTCGTTGTTCAGGAATTAGGCGGAAAGGTGCTCACATGTACAATGCCTGCCAAAAGTCTTGGAACACTCGCACTATTTTTACTCAGATGGTAGCAGAACCCCTCCCCCTCGAACAATGTTGATTTTCTGTGGTTTGGAATTTCCCATGAGAACCCGCAATGCATCTTATGAAAGCTCAGACTGTACAGAAGACGAACAACAATGTTTTGGGGGGAGGGGGTCGATTTTCTGTCTTCCCCAGTAAGAAAGGGAAGAGGATTCGTATTTTTTCAAAAACTACGGGGGTGTTCCAAGGACTTTTGGCAGGCATTGTAGTGAAGCTCTGTGTTGAACTAATGGTGTTGCATTAAAAGTTGGAAACTTACAGTCATGGCTGAAAATGGTAAGAAATGTTCACTTTTTAAACATATCAGAACCAGATAATATAGTCATGAGTCCATCTGTCCATAGGAAGTTTTTTAAAAATCTTAAAAAGAAAACCCTAAGTAGTTTGCTTGCATTGATTGAGTAAGTATTTTATGCTCATTTGGGCCAGGACAAATAACTAAACTAGTCTATGGACTCATGACTGAATTATATGATATGTTTAAACAGTGAAAATTTCTAGCCATGATTGCAAGTTTCCAACTGTTTAATGCAACACGTAGTTCAACACGGAGCTTCACTACATGCGAACACACTTTCTGGCCTAATTCCTGAACAACGAGGTCAAAATTTTCCCCACGAGGTAAATCAATGTTTTAAGGCACGCTGAATCTGATGGAATTAGTCCGGATGCGAGGTTTTGGCTGGTTTTTTGCTCAACAAGGTAGGACGTTTTGAGTTACCCGATCGGAAAGCTAATTTGTTTCCCAAAAGTGTGCTTCCCGATCGAAGAACTGCTTCCCGACTGGGACCTTTCTCGGGCTTCAGGCTCAGCTGCAAACGATACAACCCTCCCACAGAGGTGCTTGCCTTTATTTCATTCGATATCAGATCACGAAGAACTCCTCTGTGAGTCAATGTATCGATACCATATCTGTCTGTATTAGATCTGTTGACTACAGAATTGGACGTCCTGTCATGGTCCTGTCAACCAAAAGCTTGTAGTTGTATGGGAAGACTTCGTTATGATTCACGCGCCTGGCTCGGCTCCTATTCTTGGCTCTGTGACTCAAAGCTGATGATCGCCAAAGCTGACCATTCTTCCATGCCGTCTACACATACTAACACATACCGTAATCGCTCAATTTTCAAGCCCTTGTACACTGTCTACTAAAAACTTGGAGGTGAAAACTTTGTTATGATTCACGCGCCCGGCTCGGTCCCCATCATCGGCTCAGCAATCGAAGGTGATGATCTCCACATCTCACCATTCTTCCAGGCGGTCTACACATACTCACACATACAGTAATAGTACAATCTTTAAGCCCTTGTACACTGTCTACTAAAAACTTACATGTGAAAAATTTGTTATGATTCAAGCGCTTCGCTCGGTCCCTTTTCTTCGGCTGAAGAAAATCGAAGATGATGACTGCTGCAACTGACCACTCCCATTCGTTACGCATTATCGCGTAATGTTTAAGACTATTTACAACGTCTACAAAAAAACTTGTATAAAAACTAAAGATTTACCGTTTTATTTAGCCTTCAAAAAATCCCTGATGATGTACATAAAAAAGAACCAAACAGTTAACTGTGTTGAACAAGCTTCCTTACCAAACGGCAAATACTTGAAACTGCAGAATTCAAACAAAACCGCTATTCATCCTTTTGACATTGTCAATTATCCCTAATTATTCAGTTCCCTGAATGCCAACGGTTTCTCTGGGGATTGGATCATTTCGATACACCTTTTCAACTAAGGGCCTCGTTTTCAAAAGATTTGAAAATTGCCTTACAGAAACATTTCGACTTCATATTCGAATTCAGCACCTTCTTTTCGGTGTTGAGGCAAATTTTTACGCCTCTAGTCCTTAAAATGTTGATTTTATAGCGATTAGAAGTTTGAAAATTTATAAGGGATTTGACCGTGAAAAATGACTGAGGGTGTAAAATTTCACCCTGAGCGATTTGCACGGTCAAATCCTTTATAAATTTTCAACTTTCTTATAGCTATAAAATTAATATCGTACGGATTAGAAGCGTAAAAATTCACCATAACACCATAATGAAGGTACTCGAGCTGAATCTACAATTTTGGACAAAATATTTGGAACAAGGCATTTTCTCCAAGAAATATGGCTTATTCCATTCATATTCTACTTCCATCAGTGAAATTCTTCCCCCTTTTACCCCAAAACAATGTTAGTAGCAGAGCAAGACAACTTTTGTACAAAACGACATTGTAACGGGAGAGAGGGGGGAATCAATACATAATAGCAAAACATTTTAGGCCGTTCCAATATATTTTGTCCAAGATTGTACAAAAAATTTTCGAATATTTTGAAAACGAGGCTTTAAGTTGAAAATGTGTATTCTGATGGGTTCAACACCACTAAACCGCTATAAATCCTTTTGATTTTGTCAATTATCTCTAATGATTCAGTTCCCTGAATACCAATGGCTTCTCTGGGTGGGATGGGATCATTTCGATTCTAATGGGTTTGATTAGATACAATACGGGACAATATGTCAGTATGCCTTGACGTTGACGTTTATAATGGTTCCTATGGAGCTATAGCAAACCACAGTGGCGCAACGCAGCTTAGACTCCCTGTGTTCAAGAACTAAGGGACCCCGACAAAAAGGGGACCCCGACAAGTTTCTCTTTTGTGTGATTTTTGGGCACTAAAAGGCTTCCTGAAGCCATCCCCTTAACAGTCATTAACCAAGAGACACGTCACGTGCACTCGATTCCAACGAGGGGGCGGGGCGGTTCACTCCTTGGAATCTCGTAAACCCTCAACTGGAATCTCTATTGTTATTTTGGCAATCTGAAAGCATCCTTTTGTTTCAATAGCAGGGACGGACTTACCGGGGGGTGTGGGGTGTGATAGCTGATACCTGAAGCCCCCCAATGTTATAGTGTCATTCAGTAAACTTAAGTCTTATTTGGTAAAAATATTTTTGGGAATCATTTGTAGTTAGTTGACTCCCAAAGCATTGAATTTCCTTCCCATCTCTGTCATCGCGCCATAATATTTGGAACATTAGCTACATTACATTTGCAAAAATAAATGTAAAAATGGGCAATAGGCGTTTCCATCATTTTCTGAGTGTGATTGATTTTTATTGATGGGGAAGGTGGCGAATCACGAATTTACATTTCTTTCCAGTAAACTATGATCGAGGGGCAATTCATTCCTCCTCCCTCAACAGAACAATATTGTATTGGCCAAGGGACATTTTACTCTTCAAAAAGGTGTACCGGAGATTTTTATGAAAACAAAAGGATTTCCAAGGGATTTCTGTGAAAACAATCGGTTTTCTAGCAAAGGTGTACAAGATTTCATGGAGTGAATCGCCCCTCGAATATGATTTTTAATTAGCAAAAATATAAAAAAAGGGTCCCTCAAAACATTTTAGACCCCTATATAGTCTACCACCCGCCAATCATTGTCTCTTGAATCCGTCCCTGTTCAATAGGAATCTCGTACGCTTTTTTGGAGTGAAATTGAAATGCCCTCCTCGGCTTCTAAAGGGTGTGTTTTCAAAATCTCCCCACTATTCCAGGCCTCGCTCGCTACCCGCAGAGCTCACTTCGTCCCATTTTACATGAATTAATATTTTTCTGAATAGACCAATCATAGAGCTTCATTTCTATATAAATTTTCCATATATGGTGTATTTAGGGATAAAAGGTCACGTGAGGGTTATGCATCTGCATATAGACATCAAGAGTGTTACTATATGTACTTGCTACAAGTCTATTTCTCAAAGTCCTTCTCCAAACGTCCGCCATTCCGTGGTAACACAGGAGAGTGCGAGAGAAATGGAGAAGGAAATTAAGAAATAGACTTGGGGGATATCGAGAGGGTTATAAACGTGCATCTTTGCACTCTCCTTCTCGCGCTATTGTTATGTTTTTTCTTTGTTATTCGCTGATTGAGGATTACGCGAATACTGTATCCACGTGTCACGTGTGATTCAAATATGGACTAGTTGGAGATAAATGTATAATGCCCAGTCAAGGGGCCCATTCAATTTTTTTATAGCAGTTATGTTGTCATGACAGTACTATAGGGACCAATTAGGAAAGACCAGATAATGTAATGCACAGGAAAAAACATCTCAATTCTATTGCTTGACTTACCCTAAGTCTAAATCGTGTTTTGTCCGAACACACATTTATAACCGAAATGTGACAGCGTTGCGGAGGAGACAGGGAGAAAAGTGAACGGAGATTCGAATCTCCGTTCACTTTTCTCACTGTCTCCTCCGCAGCGTCATCATATTTCTGGCTGGACTTTGTGCTTGGATATGGAAAGATTTAGAGTTGGGCTAAGTCTATCTTTTTCATTGCAAATTCCCTGAAAGGCAGTTAATACTCACCAGGAGCCGAACCTCAGGAAGTGGGCGTTTAGTGCATTAGCCCTTGAACTGCCTGAACTAAAACCACACCTTTAAGGTCGGTGATTGCGAGGGGCATTTCACTCTGCAAAAAGGCGTACGAGATTTCCATTAAAACAAAAGGACTTTCAAGGGATTTCCGAGAAAACAATAGGACTTCCAGCAAAGGTGTACGAGATTTTCAAGGAGTGAATTGCCCCTCGGGTGATTGGAATGAGAAACGTCAAAACGACCAAACCTCTATCGCTAAAAGTAAGGGAGGGCAGGGAGGGCAAAATAAAAGACGGCGAGAAAAACGAACTTGAGTTCGAGCCGTCAACTAAGAATGAATGAGGGCCTTAACTTGAAAACAGCTATTGAATTAGGCGAAAGAGTCTTGATTCATTTTATGTCCGAAGGACATAATGAGAGGGTGCTTGCGGAACGCATGTATGTATGTAGGTATGTATCCATCCATAGACACACAGACGCTTTTTCTGCCAAAACGCGTAACAATAGATAAGCCACAAACATGAGGAATTAAACATTGAAGTTGCCGTAATTGGTCGTCATGGAAAACCATCTAATTGACAATGAGCAGCAATTACGTTCATTGTGGCCGAGTATTTGGCAGAAGTTTTCGAAGTTCTTATTTTGATAATTAAATTTTTCGTCCAATCAGAAAATGCTCTAAGTTGTCATTTACATAATAAGATATATTATCGTCCGGAGTGAAGTCGTCTGCTGCGTTGTGGATATTGTTGCCAGATTTATTTTGACTCGGTGGTTGTCAGAATATTCTCAATGTTCTTATTGCGTAAGTAGATATTTTAGCGGGAAAATCAGAGTAACCAATTGAGTTTTGAAATTTTGTAAAATCAGTTGTGACTCTGTTGTCATCCACAGATTTTCTTATGTTCTCACTTGCATCAGGAAAGCGAGAGCAACTTGGGGGCCAATCCAGAATTTGATTAGGAGGCTGGCTCCATGGGCAAACACATTTTGAGTCGCTATTACCATAATGGTTATGAATGATGATGATGATGATGACGATGATGATGATGATGATGATTATTATTATTATTATTGTCCTTCTGACATAGCGATAGCGTTGCTATGTTTAATGATTTGCCCACTTTTCGAAATGTCTTCAAAAATAAAATAGAAGAAAATTTCCCTTTTGTAAGACAATTAAGTACTTGGAATAGGTTTCTGTGGTTGCCAAGAAGATGATAAATGCCTCAACATGTTGTCTTCGTATTTGGCCAAATGCTTCAAGATGAAAGCAAATTTCCAACCTTAAGAACAACTTTCGCATGGTTGCCAGCTCCTTTGTTTTTCCTTCCATTTTAGATGTATTTTCGGTTTTTAAATAGTTCAAGGCTTATCTTTTCGTGTCATTTATGTACTTAATTATGTATTTAGTGTTAGTAGTTTAGTTTTTTTTAGATATTTGTATTTTACATAATAATTGTTATCAGGTTAGAGGCCATTTTGGCCTAGATACCTTGTTATAAAAAAGAAAAAAAGTAAAGAATCATCCTGCATGACAATTTCATTGATAGGCGGAAAAACTATGAATTGCCATTGAAGTTAACCAACACTCCGTGAAATAAAATTAGATGGGCATCACTGCAATGATGCGCAGCGAGTAGGTATTGTTATCGGTGGAACACCAACGTGCGTTCTACAAACCGGATTCTCCACCATTTTGTTATCGGGATCGTTCGTAGCAGAAGGATCTTTAGCTGCTGCTTGAGTTTTACGTGCGCGCAGAGAACACACGGAGTCAGACGACACTTGAGAGACGATTCTCTATCATGTCTGGTCAACTGACTTTACTCATACTTCGTACTGACTGCGTACTGACTGACTACTTATTTACAAAGTTTCTAAGTTATAGTATTTACAAGTCACATGATCTATTGCGCAGTTAGAAATTATACATGCAACTATGTTCTAAAAGAAAGTTCTAGTTATTATGACGCACAAGTACTTACGTAAATAGATAGAAGGTATAGAAAGATCATGACGTGCAAGAAGACATACGTTACATTTACATGAAGTAGCTGTTCCTACTACACATCCGGGGGGCTTAAATAAGAACTGCAACAATAAATCTCCTGGTGGCATTAACCCCGGTTAAACCCTCCGCTCTAACCGGTATTTACGAGGTAATAAATCACAATTCACAAACCCATAAACCACTGATCTCTCTTCTGAGACCAGTGATTAGTGTAATAAACGCTGTCAAGAAAAATAGCCTCAACACCTCAAGGAGGCAGAATTCTTGATCTCGGCTTTTTAGGACAAACGGGGGGGGGATTTTTTGGAGTTTGAAACCCCTGGAGTTTATTTTGATCCACTTTTCATTAAATAACAATTAATTTCCCTAACCAAAAATGGTCTCTCAAAGAAAATTGGAGTTCATTTTTAAAACAACCTATATTTAAGGACCCTCCGTTTGTTTTAACTCCCTTTATTTGTTTTCCAAAATGGCTTTGACTGTTTATTTTGAGCCCCCCCCGTGGCCCGTCTATCAACACCTCTGGCGAACGCACCAGTCTCTTTTTGGCGCCAGCCTCTTCTTGGATGTTGTTACTAAGGAAACAAAAAGAGCAATCAATGATAATCAATAATCGAGTAGATAACTTGTTATAGGCCTAACTATTTTTTACTTCAAAAATCGAGTTTAAAAGAAACCAACCAGTGAATTTAGAATCGTAGACTTGTTATTTCGAGTTTAATAGCATGAAAGAACATCTAAAACTTTGTGAATTGGTCGAGCTGGCCTTAGGTTGTCCGGAAAATGGAGCTGTAAATTTTGGTGTTTTGAAAAAATTGTTGTTTGGGATTCTCTCATCCACCAATACTTCTGAATTTGTCGTTTACTCTTCAGAGAAAGAAAAGAAAATTACAACTCAAAAGAATTTAGACAGCAATGAGAATGAAATAGACGATAAAGAAACTCTGAAATTGCAAGAGGAACATGAAAATCTTAGGCCCCAAAAAAGCGAGAGTCAAGATTCCGAAAGGCGCGAAGAAAAGGAAATTGAAGAAGACGCTAATAATAGTTCTGTAATAAAGTCATGGAATGTTGTTCAGAGTGAAAAGCAGCAAAAGTTCCACGCGGAATTGAAGAATTTGAAAGATAGAATTGATAGGTATAATTGATACTGCAGGCCTGGCTAAACTAGGAGACTTGTTGCGTGCAACACAACACTGTATTCGGCGTGTCTCACAGTGTGGCTAAACATGTGAGTGACCAGCAGCAACATGTCCACCAAGTCACACACGGAGACAAGAAATGTTTCTGTTGTCTCCAAGAAACATTTGCATGTCTCGCGCTACACATTTTGTCACACAGTTCAAAGTTTCCGAGGTGGCTAAACTGGGAGTCGCCAAAGGGAAAGCTATATAATGTGTGACATGTCTCCTAGTTTGGCTAGGCCTTAATACTAAGGCTGATTATGATTGGACATGATTAATCACACTTTCTAGACAAGTTGGTCCACTTCCAAGTTGGCCCACTACCAAGTCAGCCAACCTCTGTGGAAAAGTTGGCCCACTGCAATTAACGGCTCCAATAGCTTTTTTATCAACATTTATTCAGTCGCTTGTCCGCCTGATTGCTCAGTTACTTTTCCTACTTCATTTTCTAGTGCCAATGAGCTCTCTTCAGGCATATTCCTTGTGAAATTCAGAATGTATGTAGCCTTTATTTACTTAAAAGCCAAAGCTGCATGCATAATGCCGTGCACCGATGTCAATAGACACCAAAAAATGCAAGATGCAACTTTTTTTTTGAAGCCACAAACTGTAGAAAAAGCATTGCAAAATCCCTAAGCCACATGCAAAGTCTAGGCCATGAAGCCACAAACCAATAAGCCCCCTATTCAGAATAAAAACATCAGAGACAGACCGAAACAATTGACTAAGGTGGAATTTGTACCCAGATGCAGGTCATTCATCTTTTTACATTTGTAGCCTTAGTAAATTCAACGAAGATATAATCAGAAGACTAAAAGTTATTGAGAGGGAAAATGGAGTTGGTTTCTTTGAATCAATGCCAAATGGAAAAGAGCTTTTAGCGATGAAAGAAGGTAATGGTAATAATAAAGACAATAATAATAATGATTATAATATAGTACAATATAGATGTCCTTTAAGTATGTTTAGAGATGTTTCAGCTGTTTTTTGCAATTTTAACATTTTGTACCACTCAAAAACTACTCTTTCTCGAAATTTTGAAATTTTGTACAACTCAAAAACTGTTCTTTCTATAATGTTAAAGGTAAGGGGATCAAAAATCTTCGAGATGGCTCTGTGATGACAGAAGATGACCATTTGAAATATATGTCCATGGGGACTGCTCCTGATGATTTGAAAATGAATGTGTTGGAATCAGATATGCAAGGAACTTCGAAATTTCTAAACAACACTTGGCAAAATGTTAAAGTTAACAAAAGACTGCAAACTGTTGAGGATGGTATGGAGAAGCTATTTTCAATGCTGGATATTCTGACAGATGAGCAGCAAAAGCTCAGTTTTATGGCGAAAGATAGAGACTTGAAACCTGTTGAAGTTGACTGTAAGATAAAAGGTAACTTTTTGTTTTATGCTGCTTTCTGGTATAGGGTTCATCCCTGTATAGGCTTGACCGACGGGTTTGTTAATAGAGGAACACTGTGCCTCCAGTTGTTATAAACAAAAAAGATCTTTAGAAGGCTTTAAGAGTTGTCTGGACGCTGTTCACTTGATCTAAGTTCGGAGATACAGAAAAAGACTACAACAAAAATTGTTGTTTTCAAATTAAATAAGAATAATTCCAAATTTTAATGTTCTAACAGACTTTACTTAATTTAACTAATCTTGATAACAAACATGTACGTAATAACCATTGTAGGTTTTTGTACAATAACAATATAGATAAATAGAGAGAGTAGGCTGAGTAAAGAGAAGGGGCTCAATTGAGAATGGGGTTAATTTAAGAGAGCAGCCTATTTACAAGAGAATTTTATGAGCGGGGGCTTTAAAAAGAAAGGAAGCAATTGAGAGAGGGAATTTATAGAGAAGGGCGTTTAATAGCTTAATATTGAGGAGGGGCTTGGTCAAGAAGGGTGTTAGTAGAGAGAGTAGGCTAAATAAAGAGAAAATGCTTAATTGAGAATAGGGTTAATTAGAGAGAGTAGGCTATGTACAAGAGGGTTTAATAGACAGGGTGAGCTTTAACAAGAACCAGAAGGGGGCTTAATCGAGAGAGTAGGCTTTCATGGGCTTAGTGGAGAGGGGAGGCTTAATAGAGAAAGGGGGTTAATAGAGAGAAGACTTAATCTAAAAGGGCGCTTGGTATGGAGAAAAGGCTTAATTTGAAAAGGGACGTAATGGAGAGAGGGGTGTGAATATAGAAGGGCTCAGTTAAGCTTTTAAAGTATATGTGATATCAGCAGGTCTTGATTTGTCCTTTTAGACAGCAAAGATATAAATGTATCTGCTGGTAATGAAATTGACGCTGACAGACTGAAAAATTCTGAAGATAAAATAAAACACATGGAAGATCAACTGAGAAATTTTATTGAGGGATCAAATGACAGGTTTAAGGGAGATATTGGAAAATTAACTGAAGATATTTCACAGCTAGAGAAAAGATTGGTTGATTTGGAAACAAGGAAGAAAGAAAGTCCTGGGAGTGAGTCATATATAATTTCTATAATTTCTCTATCTAATACAATTAATATAATTTCTTTTCTAATACACTCATATTTTATAAGAAACCTTTGAAAACGTCTGTAAGAACTGTAGTATTTACCCTCATTTTTTATATCGGAAAAATGACGCATTTGGCGTTAGGCACCCCCGATGGGAGCCTCATTTTTAGACAAAGAATCCAGAGTGCTTTGGTTGAAAAACTATTCTTGTCTTACCAGCTATTCGCAAATGAAAGTCTTGAAAAGCTTTGGCATGAATTAATACATAAAAAAATCCCAACTTCTGGAAGGGATGTACCCTCATCATTTTATATCGGAAAAAGACGTATTTGACAATAAGGCACCCCCGACGGGAGCCTCATCTTTAGATCAGGAATTCAGAGTGCCTTACTTTCCTTGTCTTACCAGCTATTCGCAAATAACTGCCTTGAAAAGCTTTGGCATGAATTAATATATAAAAATTCCTTGTTTCTGGATGGAATGTGCCTTCGTTTTTTTATATGGGAAAAAGGACGCATTTAGCAATTAGGCACCCCTGATGGGAGCCTCATCAGAGTGCCTTGGTTTAAAAACTATCCTTGTCTTACTGCAGTATAAGAAATAACACAAGCCCTTTTTCATGAAAATCAAGAACCTCCTCTTCTTGAAAGGATAAGAACGGCAAACTTACGACGGCGATCAACTATAACCTTTAAGTTCTGACTAATTGTTGACATGTCGAAATATGTTAGCAGTTACAACTAGTTGGCGTTAGTTCTATCGCATCGTAGGTCAACATAAGCCTGTCTTAAGTTAGCTGTTACAACTAGTTGCCGTTAGTTCTATCGTATCGTAGGTCGATATAAGCCTGTCTTAACGCAAGCCGACATAAGCCTGTCTTAAGTTAGCTGTTACAACTAGTTGCCGTTAGTTCTATCGTATCGTAGGTCGATATAAGCCTGTCTTAAGGTAGTGGTTACAACTAGTTGGCGTTGGTTCGATTGTATCGTAGGTCGACATAAGCATGGGTTAAGAGATTATTTGTTTATGTTGTAGATGCAAAAGACCTCAATGGTGATTTACAGAAATTGAAAGAAAGCTTGAAATTTGATGTTGATCATGTAAAGGATATTCTGAATGGAGTTGTTTTAAGAGAAGAACTTGTTGAATTTGTAAAATGGCCAGACTTGGAAAATGCATTAAATGTAAGAGAGTTTAAATTGGCTCAGAATGCACAAGGATTGAGTAACGAAGTGAAGATCGAAAAAGATAGTGAGAAAACAGATCAAGAAAATTTGATTTCATTTGAGAATGAAGTTGATCAACAGCCCTCTGGAAATGACCAGAAGGTAAAAATGTTGATTTTTTATTGTATTGATTTAACTTTAATTGATTGAAAATTTGGGATGGATCCGTCCGGGTTTGATCTTTGCTTCCTCAGTCATTTTGCTGGCAGTCAAAAGCATAAAACAGTGAAGCAGTAACGCTGTAAAGTGACAAGAAGACGAAGCAAAAATTTTTCTATAATATTTTGCCCCGGCATTCAGGGCTTCATGTTTTATTTTATTCTATTCGCCGCAAGAGTCAAAAGATCCGACGGGACAGATTGCAGTTCGTGGCCTTTTCTCTCAATCAATCTTAAAAAGCATACCCTGCTTATATACCATCTTTGCTAAAAAGTACTTGATACCAAGCTTAAACGAAAAATTACCCCAATGTAATTTCTAACACGTAATGTCTGAAATCGATGCCCTTTTCTTGTACGAAAATTTAGAAAATCAGTACCGTTTCTTGGATCCTGCCAAAAGGATGAAACATTGCTTGTCAAACATGTGAGATTTGCTTGTCAAGGAAAGTGTTTACCGTTTGGCCACGCCCCAAGACATTGCTGGTAGGCAAATATACAACGAAGGATATGTTGCTTTTGTTAACCATTTTCTAATTTAAATCTTTTGTTTATATACGTTAGTGTAGATGTAGCCAATTTGAATTTCAACTACCATGCCATTTCAACTACAATTTCAACTTTTGTTGTCATGGCGGGCTAACCTGTAGCTTCACTGGGTCTGCATTTAGTTCCAAAAACGCAAAATCTTAATCTAACTAACTAACTAGCTAGCTAACTAACCAACTAACTAAATAACTGAATAACTATCTAACTAACTAACTACCTAAATAACTAACTAAATAACTAACTAAATAACTAACTAGCAAACTAACTATAACTAATTTACTAACTACCTAACTAACTAACTAACTAACTAACTAACTATAACTAATTTACTAACTACTAACTAACTAACTAACTAACTAACTAACTAACCAACTAACTAACTAACTAACTAACCAACCAACTTACTTACCAACCAACCAACCAACCAACCAACCAACCAACCAACCAACCAACTAACTAACTTACTAACCAACTAACCAACTAACTAACCAACTAACTAACTAACTAACTATAACTAATTTACTAACTAACTAACTAACTAACTAACTAACTAACTAAGTAACTAACTAACTAACTAACTAACCAACTAACCAACTGAATAACTAATTAACTAACTAACTAAAATCTTAACCAATAGCCGGAAAAATTATCCAGAAATGCAGTAAAACCATTCACCGACGATATTTTGAAAATCGAAAAACCGCGTAATTTTTCAGAAAAAAACTGAACAACTGAGCCAAAATATAACCGTAAAGCCCAAACACCCCCTCAAAAATGCCTGCATTCTAATTTTCTTACTATTTAATTCTAGGCCTCTGCAGATCCATTACCAACCAACTCAGATGAGAAACCGAATAATTTGAATATTTCTGAAATCAAACATCCTTCGGAAGACATGAAAGAGTGTCTGAGAAGAATAAGCAATGTGACCATGTTATATGAAAGACTTGAATCGAAAATTGACAAAATTGCAAATGAGCAAGAAAATTTGGCTGGCAAATCGATGAGAGATGATGAGAACCTTGAGTCAATATTAACAGGTAAAAAATTGCGATAGAGGGTATGTTGATGGGGATCAAATCAGGAAAGGGGTTTAGCAGAGTAGGGAGAGGGCTGAATATAGAATGGGACCTAATTGGGAGAGCGTTAACTGAGAAAAACTAACTAACTAACTGACTAACTAGCTAGCTAACCAAACAACCAAACTAACTAACTAACCAACCAACCAAACTAACTAACTAACCAACCAGGTAACTAAATAACTAAATAAATAACTAACTAACTAACTGACTAACTAAGTAACTAACCAACTAACTAAGTAACTAAATAACTAACTAACTAACTGACTAACTAACTAGCTAACTAACCAACCAACCAAACTAACTAACTAACCAACCAGGTAACTAAATAACTAAATAAATAACTAACTAACTAACTGACTAACTAAGTAACTAACCAACTAACTAAGTAACTAACTAAATAACTAACTAACTAACTGACTAACTAAGTAACTGAACAACTAACTAGCTAACTAACTCTCAAACTAACTAAATAACTAACCAATTAAGAAACTAACTAACAAAACAAACAACTAAAAAATTATCTGTAAAACTAAATAACTAGCTATCTTTTTATTTCTTTATTTTTTATTTCTTTACTTCTCTTGCAGACATGAAAGACAGAATCGGCTCAACGACCCACATAGCGGAATGCAATAAATCACTTATCGATACAGCAAGACAAGAGATTGATTCTTTGATTAAAAATCAACAGGATAGTCTAAAAGCATCTTTAAGTGATAATGACGTCATCGATCTATTAAAAGGGAAAATGCTAGACCTTGAAGACAAGAGCAATGAAACAGTCATGGCAATGAATCAATGGAGCAATAACATACAGAGTGAATTAAGAGCAAAACAGGTTAGTCTTCTTCTTCAAGTTTCCCTTCCTCGTTCCCAAGCCCCAAACGCATTTCCTCGAATCCAAACCCTCAACTGATTTTTAAAATTTGAATCTACCGTTGTCAACTTTTAGTTAAGCTCTGAAGAAACCCTGAATGCCAGGGCGCAATATTTGCATTCGTATGTATATTTAACTGTTTTTTCTTTGTCTGTCTGTCTACCCGTTTTGTGTTTTTCTCGAATATCAATTTTCATAATATTTTCTTTTAAATATCAACCGAGGGGTGTATCACTACTTACAATTGCGTACGAGATTTATGGGATATATAAATTCCTTTGTCTTTTATGCTTCATGAGATTTATTGAGATTTATAAAGATTTATTAAAGGATGCACCAAAAGCCCAACTTTTCCTGTTTTAGGGTGTGGATGTGAAATATCTAATAATCTTGATGATATTCCTTCTTTTTCAGCAACTGATTGACGCGTTGTATGAATGCGTAGAACAACTACAGAGAAACAAAGCTGACGTGACGAATGCTACATCGATCTTTGACTTAGAAGCATACAAAAATGCACTGGATACTAAGGTACAGTACCGATGTTGTCTTAAAGATATTTTCCCTCTTTTACTGTATTCGAAAACTGTAGCCCCCTGTCATATTCCCGTTTAGGGAATAAGAGAGTGCACCCTCCTCATTACTTCAAGAGAGACAGACATAAACGACTGCGCTTTGTGACTACATTACTGAACTAAATTACAGCAAAATAAGGAATAACTAAATACCTAGATGAGCAATGGTTACACTTGACATTGTACCGGAAGTACGTCAATTGCACTGAACCATGAATACTACAATTTTGCTTTGCGGTGGGTGCAAATGATCTTGAGTCATTAGCTAACATATATATACAAACAAAAATACATACATACATACTTAATCACAAACAGTTCTGTTTTATAAATATAGACCAGCCCTTGCCCGTCTGATGTCAAAGATATTGTTTTCTTGTGTGTGGAGTGGACCTTTTTTCTATAAGCGAACACATATACATATATATATACATACACACTTAATCATAAACAGTTCTATTTTATAGATATATATTTGAAGACATCATTCAACTCAGTTTTGTGAACATGTTTTTCATATCATTAATTACAGAATCTCGGATAGCACAACTTCAGAAATCGAGAGAGAGCCTCGCATCTCGCGCGGGAAAAGATTTCCTTTCAAATGCTGCAGGCGTAAGAAGACCTCTTGCTTCCCTGTTTCACTGTATATCATGTGACAGGCCTGTTAATATTCCCGGAATGCCTCTGCCAACAATATCACAGCGCTTTCCAAAGAAGAATAACAGAGCTCAATTTTTTCACGAAAAGGTAGGATGTACGCATAACATTCCTCCCACTCTTCGCAAACTATTGAGAACTATTGACTTTTGGAACTATTGAGACTTCAAAGTAAATTATAAGCAATGGATTGGATTGTGATTGGTGCATTTTGAGCCAAAGAGTTGTGATTGTGATTGTGATTGGTGCATTTTAAAACGGACAACGATCGAAATGAATAAATAATCTATAGATTAAACTGTGATTGGTGCATTTCGAACTAACAAGGCTGGAAAAAAATCTATAAATAATAGATTTTATTGTAACTGGTACACTTTGAGCCAGAAAGTTTTGGAACTGAGAAGGAGCGAAATTAAGTTACAAACAATTAATTAAACAGCAATTGGTGCATTTTTGAGCCTCAAGGTTTTGAAACGGACAAGGATCGAAATGAATTTATAAACAATGGACTAAACTGTGATTGGTGATTGACTAGACTAAACTGTGATTGATTAGACTAAACTGTTATTGGTGCATTTCGAGCCAAAATGTTTTGGCACTGAGAAGGCTCGAAATTGATTCATAAACAATGGATTGAATTGTAATTGGTGCCTTTCGAGACGCAAATTTTTGGCATGGACAAGGATGAAAACAAATTGATCGACGATAGATTTCACGGTGATTGGTGCATTTCGAGCCACAAAGATAGGAACAAACAAGACTAGGAAGCAAATTTTAAACAATAAATTGTGATTAGGTCGTATTGAGCAATGAAAAAGGTAGAAATAATTGCTAATATTTTATTGATATCCTTTTCAGCCGGAGCTTTCATTTGGAAAGGATAGTTCATTCAACAGCCAAATGGATGAAATTGGCAATGACAAGATAAAAGGAAATTTGGAACTGTGGGGTGATCCTTTAGCAACTAATCGCCCATGTGGTGGAAGTCACACCGCTTTTCCGTATGCTGTTAAAAAACCTGGGAAAAATCTTGTTTGGAATCAATCGAATAGTAAGTGTCATTTTTGGATTTGATTAAACAGTTGACATTCGCTATCTCGAACTCTCAAGGGAAACTGGAATTGGTTCGAGATAGCGAGTGTTCGAAATAACGGATGCCCCATATAAATATAAAAAATTATAGTTCTTAAGTCAGAAAAGAAACCCCTATTAACATGCAACGTTACCGATCCCAAATTTCATCAAACAAGTCAGTTTTTTTTACATAGGAGTCAAAGCTTATCTGCTTTCATCCCTACTATTGGCGATGCAGCACATCTTGAAAGAGAACAGCTTCATCTGTTGTATACATGGGCAGCATATCACTTAGCTGCTGCCATTCCCGCTCCGCTAGGCGAACTTTCAGCCTGTCTCTTTATCCAGTTCAGCAGAAAATTTGGCAAAGTTCGAGAAAAAAAGCAGGTTTTCCTCCATGGGAAATGGAAAATGGTTCGAGATAGCGAATGTTCGAGATAACGGGCAGTCGAGATAGCGGATGTCAACTGTAGATATGTTGATTTGGCTTTTTAAGTATCATTGTCATTGTTATCTTCGTCATCATTGTCTCGTTCGCATAATCAGTATTATCATCATCGTCATCATGATAATCATCTTCATCATCATCATAATCATTGTCATCATCATCATCATCATCATCATCATCATCATCATCATCATCATCATCGTCGTCATCATTATCATTATCATCGTTACCATATTCATGATCATGATCATAATCATCAGCATCATCATCATAATCATCATCATCATCATCAATCATCATCAATCATTATCATCAGCCGCAGCAGCACTATATCATCATTTTCATCATCAGTATCATCATCGTCTTATTCATAATCCCGTTAAATATCATTTGAACAGCTTCATTATAATGGTTTTATTTGTTGTGTTGGTAACATTGCTTTCCATTTGCTTGTCTGTCAGGTCTTGCTGAAGCAAAGAAATTGAAAAAGATTATTGCAGAAAATTACACAAGAGAAAAATCAATTGTTGATTTATTGCTTGGAACCGATGGTCATGTTTATAGAGGAAGATACAAAAAGGTGGAGTCATTATTCGAACTGTTATTTTCGTACGTCTTCCTGGACTTGTCTTAACTAGACTTGACTAGACTTGGCTAGTAGATTTGACTAGACCTGACCTGACCTGATTTGACCTGAGCTGACCTGGCCTGACCTGACCTGCCCTGACCTGAGCTGACCTGACATGACCTGACCTGACCTGACCTGACCTGACTTGAATTGACTTGACTTGACTTGACTTGACTTGACTTGACTTGACTTGACTTGACTTGACTTGACTTGACTTGAATTGACTTGACTTGACTTGACTTGACTTGACTTGACTTGACTTGACTTGACTTGACTTGACTTGACTTGACTTGACTTGACTTGACTTGACTTGACTTGACTTGACTTGACTTGGCTTGGCTTGGCTTGGCTTGGCTTGTCTTGACTTGACTTGGCTTGACTCAACTTGACTTGGCTTGACTCAACTTGACTTAATGTTGTCCCTTGCAGAATGAATTATCAAAGAATATGTCATCTTCATTCGACCGACGCGGATTAAGATCCAGATCAGCGGAAGTTCCGAGACCGGTATCCTACATTTTTATTCTTTTACCCCCTTCAGTCATTCTACAAGCCATGTGCCTTCATCAATTGTCCTCTGTATTTTGCACCTGAAACATAATTATGGTCTGCACTGTTGACTAACTGACAAGTCTTAAGTACTCATTCTAGATTGATTTTTGTCTACTTTAGTCCATTGGTTCAACATGGCGAAATCATCAGTCCTCTTCTGTTCCGAACTCGGAGCTAAGCAGTCCAAGGAGTTTACCGCCTCTTTTCAAAGAAAACGGCCTCGTTAACACGCCAGCTGCTTCCATGGCAACCAACCGCATTGAGCCGAACTTGAAAAGTGGGCCTAGACAAGAGAACTTGTAATTGGCAGTCGAAAAGATACGTTACTTTTTTAATCAGTAAGAGCCCCCGTGAAACCTTGTGATGAAGCCGTAAGGAACATGCATGGCTTCAGGGGCCAGGGGGTAATGAGGGACAATCATATCGTTTGTATGACCTACACCCATTTTGAGTAATTGTCTGATCTCTACACAAAGTAATTCAAACACGCTATCAAAACATCTCTGCTATGTAAATAGATAATTTTTAGAGCGTTAACCTTGCATAATTATTAAAAAGAAAGAAGTACATATAAGTCCTGTATAAAATTAAATGTATATATTAACCATTGTAAAAAACTAATAAATTAATATTTATTTTATATAGCATAGTTTGCCTAATAACTAATTATTGAGTGTGATCAAAAGATTTTTTAAGAGCTGGTCCTTTAATGTATGCATTTTTCTGGTAATTTATGAGTCTGTGCATGTCCTGATTATGATAAATATGCTACACGTAGGAACCTTTATAGGTGGCACACAAAAAGTTCTGGCCGGACAGATAAATTTGCTATGTTTGTGGTGAGGCGTTTCAAGAAGTTATGGAAATGCAGAAACACAAGAAAAGGATTCATATGGCAAAACTATTTAGATGTCCCACGTGTGAAAAGACTTTCATCTTGAAGAAGGATTGAAGTGACACATGAAGTACCATGAAAAAGTCAGCTATTCATTTTCGGGTAAGTACTATAACAATACCATATTATTTTATGCCGAATTTCTCGAATAGAAGCGGCACTAATAAGGGTCGTTCAGGGCTCCATGGAACACAGGAACATGCGAAATGTATCCAGGGAGTTCAATTCAATTCAATTCAATTCAATTCAATTTTTTTCGCAAAATACAAGTTTACAAAATAAAATCTACTACAAAAATACTTGTATTTTACGCGACCCAAGAAAAGCAGAGCTTATCTAGCTTGGGCCGCTAAATAAGGGAACATGGCCAAAATTATAAAGGAACAAGGGCGAACATCGGGAAACAGAGGTCAGGTAAAATCCATATCAATCAGAAAACCCGACCGGCTTCCTTCTACCCGACCTTCCATTACTGTGTTTTGAATTCCTCGGCTCCTGCGTTGGAAACCAATCACAGCGCAGTATTTTTCGAATCTACAATTTGATTGGTTCATGGAAGTTCCGTTTCTTAACGGTAACTTATCAAACAGCAACAAATCAATCACTACACAGTAAAACTTGGTTGACGAATTCGCGTAGAACTTTGCATTCGCAAGCTGCATTCGATTTCTGCCCAAGTTTCATTAGAAAGTTGATGAGTTGTAGTTGAACTACTACTACTCCAACTCCAACTACTCTGAGGAAACAGCTGTATGTTGTTGTAGTTGTTAGAAGCTGTTTCCGACAGAGTGGGAGGAAGGTAATAAGTCTAGTTCTGAGCCACCTGTCGAAATCAGATTGGCCTAAGGAACGAGAACTACGACTCGTGGAAAAACTCTAGGATTCCCCTAGACTTACTACACGAGTCGCAGTTATCGCTATTGAATTGAATTGCTGGACGCTCAAACTAACGAACAACATCAATTCAATTCAATGTGAGCGAAAGTTGGGGACTTGGGAAGCAAGTCTAGGATTCCCTCACTAGACTCTTTGTTTTGGCGTCCAGCAATTCAATTCAATAGCCAAATTACAAACGACTTGTGTATCGAGTCTATTCCTTCACACCAGATGTTCGCCATCTTCAAGAATACACGTTTTTTTTATAAGAAAGTTTTTTTGGGCCAGTATTAAAACTTTCTTAGATAGTTCATGTTTGCAGTACCAAAACTTTCTTCTGACTTTCTTAGCAAAAGTTTTGGAATACATTATTTCTAAGAATGCACAGTTTAAGGCACTGTAGCTATACATTGCACAAATACCACGTTTTTCAAAGAAAATAATCATTAGACTCGTTTAATAGCAAGATAAACTGAACAGAAGAGCAAAAATGACACACAGAACATTAAGTGTGAAAGTATGAAACAGAACTTTCTTAAGTTTCAAGAATCCAGTATTGAACCTTCTTAAGTTTTTAACATGTTGAGCACTACTTTCTTATAAACCACTTTCTTATAAAAAAAAAACGTGTAATGTCGCGCCGACCCGGTCAGAAATTAAATAGATTTATCCAAACAAGAAAAACTACATAAAATTGCTTTAGGCTTTCATATCACACTAGATTAGTACTGTTATTTCATAATAGGCTATCTATCTATGTAATTTTGTTTTGTTGTTGTTTATGAGCATGTAGAACAAGTCTTTCTGCACCAATAGTTTCTCATACTGTCCCTATTTTTACAAGAGTATCCTCTTCTTACCAACTCCGGGCAATCACTGCGCCGGTCAGTACAAGAATCTGTTAGAAAGACAAAAACATTTGTTAGTTACCTCAAGGCCCTTGTCAAACGATCAAGCATTGTTTGTCAAACATTTAAAGTCTGCTTAAGTTAGCTTATCAAGCAGTGTTTGAACGGTTGGCTTGCTTTCCACAAGAAACATCGTACAGACGAGATGCTATTCAGAGTGAAAAACTGGTTCCTTATTGAAGGAAAAAGATGGACTTTTAGGTCCTGGTCAAACGATCAAACATTGTTTGTCAAACATTTAAGGCCTGCTTAGGTTAGCTTATCAAGCAATGTTTGAACGGTTGGCTTGCTTTCCACAAGAAAGTCTTACAGACGAGGGGCAATTTGGAGTGGCAAATGTGTCTCTTATTGAAGGAAAAAGATGGACTTTTAGGCCCTGGCCAAACGATCAAACATTGTTTGTCAGACATTGAAAGTCTGCTTAGGTTAGCTTATCAAGCAATGTTTGAACGGTTGGCTTGCTTTCCACAACAACGTCTTACAGACGAGGGGCAATTTTGAGTGGCACGTGTGTCTCTTATTGAAGGAAAAAGATGGACTTTTAGGCCCTGGTCAAACGATCAAGCATTGTTTGTCAAACATTTGAAGTCTGCTTAGATCAGCTCAACAAGCAATGTTTGAACGATTGGTTTGTTTGCCATAAGAAGCATGTTGCAGACGATGTGCTATTCAAAGTGAAAAATTTGTTTCTTATTGAAGTAACAAAAGGACTTCTAGGCCCTGACCAAACTATCAAACATTGTTTGTCAAACATTTGAAGTCTGCTTAGGTTAGCTCATCAAGCAATGTTAGAGCGACTGGTTTGTTTGCCATAAGAAGCATGTTGCAGACGATGTGCTATTCAAAGTGATAAACTTGTTTCTTATTGAAGTAAAAAAGGACTTCTACGCCCTGCCCAAACGATCAAACATTGTTTGTCAAACATTTAAAGTCTGTTGAACGACTGGCTTGATTCCACATGAAACATCTTACAGACGAGGAGCAATTTGGAGTGACAA